>JANBOJ010000008.1:0-124172 GCA_027574685.1 Coemansia erecta | reverse complement strand
ACATCCGACTATGGTGATATTAGTCTGTGGGGACCACGATCATTCCTTGTGTCGCCTAGGGTGCTATCACTCGACCAAGTCTGTACTTGGGAAGCCGTCAGGGACGGCAAATCGGCGGCTTAAAAGTAAATATTGTTTCCATTAAAACTACTGTTAATAAAATTAAACATAAAATTGCTAGCGTAAAGGCATGTTTATAAATGGGTGTGTAGTGTTCAAGCAATCCATTTTTTGACCAGAGCTAGTCCAACATTGCGAGCATCCTTGACACTTTCTAGATCATCGCTCCACGGATGTGCCACATCCTGAGAGTGGGTAGCTCCATCCATCAGGTAAATCGGCGAAACGTCAGTGTTTGGAAGAGAGTCGCCATCCCATGGAACAACTGTTGAGCCTCGCCAGAGATCAAGAGACCCGACCGTATAGTAGATGTTGGTAGCGTTTTTGAGCATGCCGAACCATTTCTGATTAAAGCCGTCAGAGTCTGCGTGTTCAGGCATGTCGCTTCCAAACTTGTTCCTGCAGTTGGGCTCATAGTATGTAAGGTCCACCAGGCGAGAGTGGTAAGGTGCTAGGCCCGTGTCCTCCGGCGCGGTTATTTGCCAGTTGCCATACCATGCGCACTCCTGGTAATACCAGACGCGTCCAGACTGACCGAGCGCATAGTTGTCCCAGTTAAGCGAGGTGTCGGCCATCTGCGTCATGGCCTGCTGTGTCAGCCCGAGGCTGCTGATGATGTCACGGACCGCCCAGGCAAACGAATCGAGGTCAGAACGCTGGCCATCAAAGTATGAGCAGACAGTGTTTTGCGTATAGTCGATGCCCTCATAGTTCGGGTACATGGCGGCTACACCAATCAGCGAGGTAATAAGTCCGGCAAAGTCTCGCGGAGTCAGGCTGGGGGAGCCGAACAAGCTCTGGATCTCGTCAATTGCAGTCTGATTATCGGAAAGGAGTACAGCGTCAAGCTGATTAACAGCCTGACTCATCCCAGTTGCGCAACCAAGCGCGGCAAGATGCTTTCCCCAACTCTGCTCGAGCTGGTAGTTTTCCAGGCGATATTGGACGACAGCAGACGACGCCCATGCGCCATCGACGAGTGATGGATATTTGGCACGCATCCATGCAGCAATTGCTCCAGCGTATGAGCCGCCGCCGAATATTACCTTTGAATCGGGACTGACTGCAAATGGGAATACATCACCGGGAGCTGTGCGGGCAGCACGGATAAATGACGCAAAATCCTCAAGCACATTGTCGATGGTGTGGTACTTGAGACTTGGGCCACTGAGGTCTGGCATAGGATTAGACTTTCCATAGAAGCGATGCTCGACGGCAACAACCATTCCGTTTACCTCCTGGGCCAGGTTGTTGAAATAAGATCCATCGGTATAGGAGTTGCTGACTGCGCTCTCACCAGGCGTAACAACAAATATCGGGCCGCCAGGCTTGTAGAACGTCGCATTTAGCTGATACTGCTGCTGCCAGACATCGTCATTAAGTCCAAAATGGTCGACGGGCTGGGAAAACTGAAAAACAGTCGAGGAGGGAGGGATGGAGGCCGAATCATCGGTAACAAGTGAAGGTAAACACTTGGCAACGGCGGCAATGGAAATTAGCGAGAGGGATACAGTAAAGCGCATATCTATATAGAAATTGAACTGGCGTACTAAGTGCTTCTGGTCTAGTGACTATAAAGTTGGTTTTCGACAGTTCAGACGTTGCCACATCGATACCGCCTTTTATACTAGAGCAAATGGCACAGCTGCTGCCGATATGCGGCTGCCAGGACATATCGATAGCTTGCACAATACGATGTCCTGCACTTAATTGCGGTGCAGCAGTTCAGCGTAGCCTCGCAGGGATATTTCTCTAAAAGAATTGCCAGCGTCAAATTTTGAGGGAAAAATGCATATCCGATTTTCAAGCGTTTCACAAGACCTGTCGTTTGTAAAGCGCAAAGATCTGGCAATGAGCGCGTTCGCGGTCCTTTGAATCATGGATTCATGAATGTACATGGATCTTCATTAAAAAAAAGAGATTTAACCTTTGCATCTTGAAGCAGTGTGCACTGGTGTCCAAGTGAACAAAAATCTGGACAGGTTCACATACAGTGGTTATATTGGAATTGTGGTTTTGAAATTTTAGCGGAAAGCGGAAAGACATCTGCATACAGCCATAAACTAGTGTCATAAACTGGCCTAGTACAGGTCGTGGCGCTCCAGATCGGCGGGGGTTGGTCAAAGGCAAAAGATCCCTTTTCTTCTTCTTTTTCTTACCTAGAGCCGTGTATCCTGTCGATAATCTGACATGAACGTAAAACCAGTATCGGACGCCAGCTGGCGCATACTATTTCGACATCTTGTACGTGCAGCGCCCGGTGCTGTATCTGGAAAACGCAAGGAAACACAGGCCATTCTGGCTAAAATACGACAGGGGTTCAAAGAGGGCAAGAGCGTTGCACGTACGGATAGTGATCTCGCATTGCTGTACGAACGAGGGCACAACACGCTTATTTTTCTCAAGCTGGCGCGTGAGCTGGAGTCTGTAGAGAGACACCTAGTCAGCACTATTTTAGCGGTACAAACGCACCGTCAGACAGCCGAAGAGAAACCGCCAGTATTTAAGCGCCGGCTGCAGCCGCTGCAGCGACTTGTATACAGCGAAACATTTAGCGAATATGACAAAGCAATTGCGACTATTGAGCGCGACCTTGGCATTCTGCTGCCTCGCGATCATATATCCTCATCCTTGAATTGGATTCCTCCGCTGAAAAATTTGCACAGAGTTAATGTTAGCACAGAGGAAGTATAGCATTGCAACGTGTTCTTTTTTACGCATTTTTATAAACATCTATGTTAGCGTCGATGCGCATTAGCGTATGAACAGAGTGCACATGTTGTATCTATTGCACTAATAATCATCGCCATCATCATCATCATCATCATCATCGTCGTCGCCGCCAATTGTCAAGGTCTCCATGCCGACCGGATGAATCGAATCCATGGCGTGAAGAGTATAGTCGACAATGAAGGAGTCTGTGAGAAGACCATCAAGGCGACTGAAATGGCGCTCAGAATACGGTTGAATGGCAGATATGAGATCCTTTGCCGACGGAAGATCAAGGATGGCTTGCGTTGTGTAGCGAGTCAGTATGCAGTAGAGTACGGCCTGTGCGATATGCGCAAACTTCCCATTGGTATTCCAGTTGCGTACGTATCCAAGCAGCCGTCCGAGCTGTTCAGGAGCTAGCGAGCCAACAACATCGTCAATAGCATGCGAACCAATGATGGCACGCTTAGTCTCGATTTCGTTGCTGTCGCTAATGTCCATGCCACCATCCGAAGACGTCGTGCTATGGCGGTGTTCGGCCGTACTGAGGGCGTCCTTGAAAATGCCTAGCAAGCGATGTGGCTGGTCAAGGGAAAGAGTAAGCATGATTGCGTTGCGATAGTCTTTGGACATCAGGAAGTTGTCCAGAGCTTGCTGCTGCTCAAGGAGCTTTGCGTCCTCCTCATGGAGGCGCTCAATCTCTTCATTCGTCGTGTCCTTCCAGATGTGGATGACCGAGTCGGCGCCGCCTGTGGCAATGAATTCCTCCGAGCTCTGCTTGGCAATGGCCCAGATCTTGTTTTCGTGCTTGTCAAGCGTGAGCACACACTCGGCATTGTTGATGTTCCACAGCTTGACTAGGCCGTCAGATCCAGTGGTCATTAGCTGTGTACCCCTAGTCATAAACTCTACGCGAAGCACCGAGTTTGTGTGTCCCTCAAGCGTCTTGAGACAGCTAAAGTCGGACAGAGACCACAGCTTTGCTGTGCGATCGGCGGACGTCGTTGCGATTACGCGGTCAACTGGCGAAAACGAGACATTCCACACGCCACGACGATGGCCTTGTAGAGTTCCCAGATGTTTGCCCGTTTCAACATCCCACACCTTGGCCGTCTTGTCTTGCGAGCCGGTTGCAAATATGTTATCGTTGGGCGCAACGCATATCGAGTTGATGTCTTTGTCGTGCGCCTGGAATGTATAGAGCGAGCCGAGCTTGACTGGACCGGCGCTGCTAACAGCGGCGGCTGCACGTTCGGGGTGATCAAAGATGGAGCGAAGCGGCTTCAAGTCCCACATTTTGACCGTGCGGTCTTCGCTTCCAGTAAGCATAAATGCGCAGTCGGCACCCTGAGCCAGACAGATGGCACCTACTGCCTTGGTATGTCCAACAGCCGTGGCAACACAGACAACCCTCTGGTTGACTGGTGCGTCCATGTTGATTACCCATACCAGCGCGCTGTTGTCCTTTGACCCGGTTGCAATTATCCTGCACGAGTTGTGAACGCCGAGACATAGGATTATATCCTTATGACCGTAGGCAAGCTCGCAGTTGATGTCGTCGGTATTGTAGATGCGGAGCTGCTCAGTGTTTGTTGCGACAGCCAAATACCTTTGGTCTTCTCCGACGTATGCCATATCAATCACCTCTTCGTTGTAGCCCACAATCTGGCGCACGCGCTCAAGCTTTTTAGTTGTTTGGTAGAACAGCAGGTTCTGGTCATTGGTAATGGCAACAATATCCTGTGCCTGTGGTAGATAGAGTGCCGAGACAAAAGAGTGCTTAGCATTGAGCTCCTTGGTCTGCTCGAATATCTCCTCTCCAGTACTCATGTCCCAGAGACGAATAATGCCCCTTTCGCCGCAGCTGTAGATAACGTGCTGGCGTCTAACCCCCAGACCGATGTCAGAGTCAGTTGACAGAAGACCTGCTGCTTCAAGAGTCTCGTAGGCAGGAATTGTGCGCTCGAGCGCTCTGCGCCTCCAGCTCCAGACGTTGATGACTCTGTCGCGACCGGCAGTAACCATGTATTGGCCATCGTCGTCCTGCGTGAAATCGATTGAGCGCACGACACTTACATGAGACTCGAGAACCGACTCGCACTTTCCTGTGTTAAGGTTCCACACACGAATCACTCCATCGTCGCTAGCCGAAACCAGATGGAGGCTTGTCTTGCCAGGGTGGAACCTTACCGAGGTGATCAGGCCGCCGTGACCTTTAAAGTTGTGTGTGCAATATCCACGGTCAATATCCCAGACTTTGACAGTGCTGTCGGCGGACCCGGTGGCAACGAGGGTGGATGTCTGGTCAATGTCCATGGCGATGATCGGTGCATCGTGTGCCTTAAATGAGCGAGCTATCTTGTATGTCGAGAGATCCCAAATGTTCATCAGCTGGCTACGGCTGGCCGAAACCAGATGGGTGCCGTCGGGCTTGACAGCAAACGACGTAACAATTTCTGTGTCGCCCTTTAGCTCTGCTAGCTTGGCGCCGCTATGCAGATCAATCACCTCGATATCCTCATTACAGGTTGTGAATAGCCGTGTTTCGTCTTTGCTTACTGCCACACATCCTCCGGTGTACACAGACTCGATCGACTTTACGCACGCAAAGCTACATGTGAAGATGGCGCCAGCTGTTAGTATAAGGGAGTCACTTGGTAGGGTGCGCCAACAATATATGTACAGTCCCGACTTTGTGCACATACCAGCTCTTGGGAAGCAGCTTGTCGTTGCTTTTAGACATGTTGACTATGGAGATGGATAATACCGTCGAGGTAACTGGAAACTAGAGAGAGAGAGAGAGAGACAACGATGCGGATCAGCTGCTGCCACAAGCCGAATTTTTTTATGTCACGAAAATTTGCTGATATGATCCATTGCTGATCTGTAGATCAGAAGGTGCACTTTTAGCCTCTGGCTTTCGGGTTATCAGTGCAAAGGGTGCAACCTGTCTTTCTTTTCGGTTCTAAATTCTACATTACATGCAATGAACAGCCTCACACGCGCGTTTGTCCAGACACGTTCGCCTGTCCAGGTCATACGGAGGGGGCTCAAAAAGAAGAGCAAGATTCCAGTTACACTTCTGAAGGACATACCGCGTGTTGGATCTGCAGGCGCGGTGATCCAGGTGAACAAGGCGTATATGCGCCACGAGCTGTTTCCGAAGCGGCTAGCAGCGTATGTCGAGGTACGCGGGGGGCCGCTAGACCGGACCAAGGCTGCAGCAGACGAGGTGGCAAAGGCAGCGGCATCGTTGCTATCGCAGGATGGCGTCGATATGCAGCAAAAGGTGCATTCGCTAGCACTTACCAACCAGGACATTATCAGCCGGATTACCAAGCTCGAGCCGCTTGTGTTTGAGCGCAACGTTGTGCCGTCTGGCGAATCGGGAGGCGAAGGGGAGGCACAGGCGATCTATGGATCGCTGGTCAAAGGCGATGTCATCCGCGAACTGGCCGAGAAGCATGGCATCGTTATCGACAAGGACGCACTGAACATGAACGACAAGATTAAGAGCGTCGGCGAATACACATGCGTGGTAAAGCTCATATACGCAGGTCAGGCATCGTTCAAGGCCTGTGTCGTGCCAGCCAAAACCGAGTCGGCGTAGGAGAGTCAGCCCTTGTGCCTAAAAGTGGTGGTGGGGGATGGTGATGATGATGATGCTAGGTAAAATCACGTTGAACAATCGAGGTTGTCTTTGTCTTTCCTTGTTTACAATTTTATTCTTTTTTTTTGTGGCTACACTACAAACACATTTGGTTTACATCCAGGACAAATACGCAGCACAGCCCGAAGAAATGGTGGCTCAGAGTGACAAGACACGCGGCATGAAGGGGTAAGATTCTAGTTACATCTGCGCCGATTGGGCTACAGCAGTCGCATTAGCGGGAATGACAAATATTTGAGTGTGGTATAAGCCATGGTGCTTTTTGTAAAGGCATGTTCAGCTAGCCAGTCTTACCAAATTGCTAATCTTTACGCAGGACGTCTCTTTGTAGAAATAGCACTAACAATAATAACAACAATGGTAACCACAGCGGTGACGGCCTAAAGTCTGGCAAGACGGGTAGGTGGAGCACGGGTCCGCCACAACTTAACCGGCCTTCGAGAAGCCCGCAGAACAACTCTAGTGGCAATGGCAGCGTTAGCCCAAATGGCACCGGGAGCAATACTCAGCCAACACCGAGGGGTCATCAGACATCAGCAGGGGGTGCAGCTGCGGCTAGTCGCAGTTTTAGCGCAGTTGCTGCTGGCAACAATGTCGGCGGAGGGTCAGCAAGGGGGCTTGGCACAACCACTGGCTCACTGTCGAACCGGTCACGACTTCAGGAGCTCTCATCGCTAGCAAGCTCGTCTCTCGGTCAGGGGCTGATCGAGGGCGAGGCAGCAGACCAGGTCGAGGCTATGAACCAGAGGCTGCTGTTCATAACATCGTTCCTTGTAGGCGGACAGGTTAATGTTGCGACTCGGGGCGGAAAGGTTTTCAGCGGGATTCTCGACTCGATAAACCCCAATGACGCGCAGAGTGTGGTTCTGCGGTATGCATACGAGCAGAGTGCCGGTAAGGCGTCGCAGCCGATTGACACGCTTGTGATAAGCGGCGACGACTGTCTGTCTGTCAGCGGTACCACGCAGTTTACAGACAGCAGGTCCAAGGCATCGTCGAGCGTCGGGTTCAAGACAGACACAGATATCAGCCGCACAGGCGGGCAGGCCGCTCAGCGCGAGCTGCACAGATGGGTCCCCGATGAAAGCGTTGAAGTTGTCAGTCTCGAGGGAGGTCTTGAGACAGGGCCAGGTGGCGGGAACAGCTGGGACCAGTTTGCTACGAACGAAAAGCTGTTTGGGCTGACAACCGATTTTGACGAAGAGATCTATACCACGAAGCTCGACCGTACGCGGGCAGACTACAAGGAGCGCGAGCGTGAGGCCTCGCGAATTGCCCAGGAGATTCAGAATGCGCCGTATCTGAACTCTCATGTGGCAGAGGAGCGCCAGGACCTGGCCACCAATGATGACGGCACAATGGACGAGGAGGACAAGTATGGCGCGGTCTTGCGCCAATCCGGTGCACCTGGAAAGTATGTGCCGCCATATTTGCGGGGCAAAGCCGATGCGCCGCAGAAGCAGACATTGCCAGCTCAGCAGGACGGTGAAGCTGCCGGAAAGCCGCAAGCAACAGCGGCGCAACCACCAAACAATGCGGTCGCAGCTGCCGCGCTGGCCAAGCTCAATATCCGAATGACTGGGCCTTCGCCATCGCAGCAGGATGCGGGCGAGCCTTCTGGATTGTCGGCCGCACCTGCTACAATACCTGGTGACAGCGGCGCAGCTCCAACCACTAGCATAGCCGGCGACCCGGCAATAACTGCACTATCCAAAACGGGGAGCCTTGCAGGCAATAGCAAGTTGGCAAGCCTGCGCGGTATCAAGCACCGCACCGACGCGGCAGCACTCAACAAGCCCATGGCTGATATCACAGAGAAGCTCAACTCGGAGCGCGAGCGCATTCAGCAGCATAAGCTGGCGCTGCGGCAGACACGGATATCGGAGCTGAAGGAGTTCCAGAAGACCTTCAAGCTACCCACGCCGATGCCCGAGGATCTTGCCGAGATAATTGGACACAAGAAGCCGTCGATCCAGAGAAGCGACTCGAGCGGATCCACTGGATCTGCTGTCGCCGACGCAGCAGCTGGCAGCAGTAAGGACAATGCGACCTTGGTGGCAGCAGACTCCAAGGCTGCAGCGGTACAGAAAAAGACTGAATCCTCACCCGAAGCCAAGCCTAAGTTTAAGCCCAAGCCCAACAAGCAGACAGAGGCACCTCCTGCTCAGACAGCAGCCAAACCAGAGACGTCTAACAAGGCTGTTTCTCAGGCTAAACAAGAGACGCCAAGCAAAGTTTCCGAGCCAGCAAAGCAGGAGGTGACTCCGGCTAAGCAAGCGCAAGCCGTGCCCGAGAAAAGCGCTGCAGAGAAGCCTGCAACCCAGACCAAGGCAACTGGCAGCGAAGCTGGAAAGGGTGCGGAGAAGAAGACGGCTGGGTTCAAATTTAACGCAAAGGCATCGTCGTTCAAGCCGAGCGCAGCTGCGACGCCGTTTGTGCCCAAGCCCGGCGGCCGTCCATCTCCGGCAGCGGTCAGCGACTTCAACCCGTTCTTTGGGCGACGCGTTCTCAAGAAAGCGCCAGTTACATTGTGGGGCGACGTGTTCCAGTTTGCAAGCGCCGGCAACACCAGTGGTAGCTCGAGCAGCGATGGCAGTAGCAGCACTGCTGACAACGCGCCCACATGGCCATTCGGCTCACGGACCTACCGCAGCCAGTTTGTTAGCGACGAGTCTGATGCGATGATGTACCAGCAGCAGTCCTACATGCACCAGTACGGCTACGGGTACTACCAGGCATACCAGTACCCACCGCAGATGCCAATGATGCCGCCTGGCGTTGCGCCACGCATGCCGGGCTCGGCGGCGTACTCGCCTGGATACGGCGCAGGGCCGTATGTATCGACACCGACATACGCTTCCCCAGTGATGGTTGGCGATGGGCGCTCGCCGGTCATGGGAGCCATGGGCGGGCCATCGCAACAGCCGCCGCCACCGCTGCCGCCCACGGCACACCCTCTGCCACACGTACAGGGCGTCTCGTCGGTCGCGGCCAACGCACCTGTTGCCACAACGCCCGAGATTGGCGCGGCCATGCTTCCGCACACGCACATTGCACGGTCCAATTCGGGGGCCGACAGCCCGGGAGTCATGTATGGGCAGGCCCCCGGCCCGCCGGTGCACATGGGCATGGTTATGCCGCCCATGGCGTTCGGAGCAATGCAGCCGGGCGCGTACATGGGCCCGCCGCCCCCTCATGGCTACGCGCCTCAGCAGATGCCGATTCCGATGGGCTATGCACAGTACCCGCCCGGAATCGCAATGATGCACCAGCCAACTCCCGACCAGTCGACACCGGGCAGCCACCACTCGCAGTTCTAGCTTTGATGAATAAAAATAGCATATCACGTGCCGATGTCGTACAAGTTGTGCCGACAGGCCAGCCTTGCCTGGCAGGTCTGGCTCAGTCTTTGTGTCGAAAGAGAGCATGTTGGCAACACACCAAACGCGAGACTGTTTTATATTATTTCAACAACTTCAGCTTTAAATCGCAGATTCGCGTGGTCAATCACTAGCAGCCTGCAGCAGAACAGATACCTCCGACATAGCTTCCCGTCTATTCTCTGTACACTGGCCGGGCCATGAGCGAGAACGAGTATACATTGCCTGCGGCTACTGCCGGCGGCGACTCCACTGCTGTTCCAGCGCCGGCACTAGCGCCAGCAGCAGGCGTGACCAAGGCAGCTGCTGACCAGACAGACAGCCTGGACCAGGTTGATTACGACGAAACGCCAATTACCGAGGAGACCGGCGGCAGCGAGGGCGACATGTTCATCGATCCGGAGCTGGCAGAGCTGAAGAAGCAGATGGACGAGATGGAGAAGGAGGCGCAGCGGCTGCGCGAGCTCGGAGAGAACCTGAGCAAGGGGCCTGCGGAGGGCACCGAGGGCGCGGGCGAGGACGACGTCGACGCGCGGTCAATATACGTCGGCAACGTCGACTACGCAACGACGCCCGAGGAGCTGCAGGAGCAGTTCAAGGGCAGCGGCGCGATCAACCGGGTGACGATTCTGTGCGACAAGTACACGGGGCAGCCCAAGGGCTTTGCGTACGTCGAGTTTGCGGCGACCGACTCGGTCACCAAGGCGCAGGTGCTGGACGGGTCGATGCTGCACGGGCGGCCGATTAAGGTCAATCCCAAGCGCACAAACGTCCCCGGCATGAGCCGCGGCAGGGGGCGCGGGCGTGGGCGCGGCGGCTTCTACGGCGGCTACCCGCCCCGTGGACGCGGCGGCTTCCGCGGCCGCGGGCGTGGTGCAAGCTACTACTCGCCGTACTGAGGACGGCCGCACGCTTGCGTGTCTCTGGCCGCTATGCCCTTAGCTTTATTTTGATTTTGAGTGCTTTAACAGAACACGCAGGGATAAGAAGGCTGTAGAATGGCGCAGCACCCTCGCCTCCACCAGCAGTGTGCGTGGTCGAGCTTGAGAACCATGCATGATAGATCGGATAACTCGTGGTGACCTCAACACAGTCTAGGCAGGGCATGCGCCAAATCACGTCACGTCACCTTACGTCATGTTCTCTGCACTTTCTTGGATGTAGCACTCACCTAGAAGCAGTCCGAGGCTCGACGATGGTGCGCTGCGGCTAGCAGGCTGCCACTGGCACGGCACAGCTGCCCAGGCGGGCTATCCGTTGCTCTGCCGCCGCACCAGACGACAGCAGGCACACACACACACACACAGGCCATTCAACAATGCATCCGCCAGCTGCTGGCGGCTGATCTAATGCGCGTTACTGCATCAGATCAATATATTGAACAGCCCTACAGCGTCTCGGCAGAAAGTCAGCAGGGGCCAGCTGGCCATTCTGCGTGCACGGCTGGGCTGTGACCGTGTTTCGGGCGGCAAGGCTGTGCTCCTCCTGGGCGCGGCAGCAGCCGAATGCTGTCGAAAGCCCGGGGAAATTGATTGGCAGGATTTTCGCCTGGCAGCTTTTGTTGGGTCGCAGTTCCCTAAAAAGACAAGGCGGCGGGAGCCTGACTCCCGGCAAAAACTCAGCCAGTCTGCGGCCTCTTATCTCGCCTCTCGCCTCTCGCCTCTTGTCTCTGCTCCTCGCTTCTGAATTCAGCTTTTCTCCCCTTTCTCATTGCCAGACTCTGCACCGCGTGCGCTCCCAGCCAAACACCCACCCACCCCCACTCGCCAGTGCCACAGCCCCCGCTTGCTTGTGTGCGCTCTCTCCCCGCCTCCCGCCGCAAAGTGCTTTTCCACACCCGGAGAGGCACGCCCCCGACCACGGATCCAAGAATCCCGCCCGCATCGCGTCTGTCGTCGCGGTTCTTTGCTGGCGCGCCCCCCTGGGCACCCTCTGCGCTCCACCCGCCGTTCTGAGAAGCCGCTCCGCTCTGCAGCCACGCAGACTGGCGGCCACCGATCGCTAATCGCCAACCGCTAATCGCCAGCCGCTAATCGCCAGCCGCTAATCGCCAGCCGCTAATCGCCAATCGCCAATCACCACCCGCTCCCATGCAGATCACCGCCGCCGAGACTGCCGGCCAGCTGGCGCCGCTGCCCGCGAAGCTGCGCACGTGCGCGGCGCCTGGCGCACGTGCGTCGGCAGGCACCGTGCGCGAGGCGCTGTGTGCCGCGGCGCTGCAGGCCGACGCCGAAGACGCGTTCTTTGTGGCCGACCTGGGCGAGGTGCAGCGCCAGTATGCGCAGTGGGCCCAGCTGCTGCCGCGCGTGCAGCCCTTCTTTGCCGTCAAGTGCAACCCCGACCCGCTGGTGGTCAAGCTGCTTGCGCGCCTGGGCGCCGGCTTCGACTGCGCCAGCCGCGCCGAGCTGCAGCAGGCGCTCGACGAGGGCGTGGCGCCGCACAACATCATCTACGCGCACCCGTGCAAGCCGGCGTCGCACGTGCGCTTTGCGCGCGCGAGCGGCGTGGCCATGATGACCTTCGACAACGCCGACGAGCTGGCCAAGATGCGCGCGCTGTACCCGGGCGCACGTGCCGTGCTGCGCATCCTGGCCGACGACTCGGGCGCGCTGTGCCAGCTCGGCCGCAAGTTCGGCGCCGCGCCCGAGTCGACGCTGGGCCTGCTGCAGACGGCCCAGCGCCTGGGCGTGGCCGTCGTCGGCGTCAGCTTCCACGTGGGCAGCGGCAGCCAGAGCGCCGACGCCTTTGCCGACGCCGTGCTGCGCGCGCGCCGCGTGTTCGACCAGGCCGCGGCGCTGGGCATGCGCCTGACGCTGCTGGACGTCGGCGGCGGCTTCCCGGGCCGCGGCGACCAGAGCGGGCTGGCCTTTGCCGACGTGGCCGCCGCGCTGCGGGCCGCCCTGGACCAGCACTTCCCGCCCGCCGCCGCCGCGCACGTGCGCATCATCGCCGAGCCCGGCCGCTACTTTGTGGCCTCGGCCTTCTCGCTGGCCGTCAACGTCGTGGCGCGCCGCGTCGAGCCGCGCGCCGACGGCCCGGCGTTCATGTACTACGTCAACGACGGCGTCTACGGCAGCTTCAACTGCATCGTCTTCGACCACCAGCGCCCCGTGCCGCGCGTGCTGACGTGCCGCGGCCGCCTGGTCGACGCGTCGCCCGCCGCTGCCGGCTTCGAGAGCAGCGTGTGGGGCCCCACCTGCGACTCGATCGACTGCATCGTGCCCGACGGCCGTCTGCCCGAGCTGCACGTCGGCGACTGGCTGGTGTTCGACGCCATGGGCGCATACACCATCTGCGCCGCGTCGCGCTTCAACGGCTTCAAGATTAGCGACATCGTGTACGTCGACACCGAGCGCGCCCTGCTTTAGACTTTGAATTATTACTCCGTTTCCAGATGCAGCCAGCATGTACACTCTTGTTCTCGCCTATGCCGTCTGCACATGTATGTATGCCTGCCCAGGCCCAACTGTTCTGCGCTGGCTCTGCTGCCCGACGCCCTCAGTCTGGGTTTGTAGGGACAGGCATCGCCTGCCTCCCCGCACGCACGCAGTATGCCCTGTGCCAAGCAAACAAGCACACAGGCGCGGAGAAAGGGGGGAGGGGAGGAGAGGGCGTCTGCAGAAAATAAAAAAGAGAGGGTCTCGTGGTTTTGAGCTTTTTTAAGGCTGTGGGACAGCTTGTGCATCCGCGCTTTCCCCTTTCTTCCGTTTCTGCGCATTTATTTTATTTAAATTAGTGTATACAATTGCAATCTGCACACCGCTCTCTCTTTATTCTCTTCTATTCAGTTCTGCCCACCTCCTCTATTACTCTGCCATTTGCGTCAGACTGACCCGAGGCCCCATCACCCCACGCCATCAGCACAGCGCAGTATCGCAATTCTCGAATTTACCCGTCTAGTGACCCGAGCTCTTTCCACTAGTTTACTCTAATTTTGAAAATGAGGTCAAAGTTTAAGGACGAGCACCCCTTGGGTAAGTAGTAGCAGGATGCGTGCTCCCGACTCTGTTGAGCTTTCTCGCTTCCGTATTCCTCACTCCCAGTCGCCCTACCATCCAAATAACGCTACCTACTAACACCATGGCTGCCCTACCACCCGTTTCGTTTGTACTGTAGAGAAGCGCAAGGCCGAGGCTGAGAGAATCAGACAAAAGTACCCCGACCGCATTCCAGTAAGTATCAATAGCACACACACACGTACGCTAATCCATATTTCCTTCTTTCCTTCTGCTCCTCTGCTTCTGCTATTGCTTCTGCTCTTGCATCCAGACCCCCCACCAGGTCAAGTCAAGGCGAAGGCATAATTCACGTGTTTGTGCACACGTGCTTCTGCCTTAATAACTGCGCTCCGCTGCCAGACTTTCTTTTTTATATGTATTGTGGAGTAGCGTGGCGGCTTCATTGGAGAGCAGCAGTCGTGTCACTCACGTATGACCTATACCCACCACCTCGTCAAGCCTATGCCTTGTCATCACTCCTTTTCTTTTCCTTTCTCTATTTATCATACCACTAACCCCCATGTAACCCATCCCCCCTCTTCCTCGCATTATGTAATAGGTCATCTGCGAAAAGGTCGAAAAGAGCGACATTGCGATGATTGATAAGAAGAAGTATCTGGTCCCCTCAGACCTGACAGTGGGCCAGTTCGTCTACGTCATTCGCAAGCGGATCAAGCTCAGCCCCGAGAAGGCCATCTTTATTTTTGTCAAGGAAGTCCTGCCGCCAACAGCCGCACTCATGTCCGCCGTCTACGAGGAGCACAAGGACGAGGACGGCTTCCTGTACATCACCTACTCGGGCGAGAACACCTTTGGCGAGCCCTGCGACTAGGTCTATTCGACAACACACCTTTATTTTCATAGTTTTACGTTTATACTTTCCAAGTGAACAAAGTGCTCTCATTAACCCTTAATTCCTCGGTAAAACTCTTCGAGGCGGGCATTGTCGTCTGCATATGCGTCCAGGCTATGCGCGCAGATTCTTTGATGCCCGCTCTGACGCGATGCGGCGCTTGCGCTTGGCTGGTAGCGACGAGTCGCTGTCCTCAGCTTCGTGGTGCGCTGTTTCTGCAGATCTCCCGCCGTCATCGCCTCTCGCCATCTGTGCCGATGCCAGCGCTGCCGCTGGCGACAGAGCCCCATCGTCACCGCCGTCTCCAGTCACTTCACTGCCCTTTGGAACATTGACTGCTGCCTCCGTTTGCAAAAGTTGTTCAACACATGCCTGTGCACCCGGGATCATCTCCATTGCCATCTGGTAGACCTCTGTATCCTCGGCATTGTACATTAGCGCATTCATGAGCATGTGCATGATGTCTCGGTAGAACTCGACTGTTGTTGTAATCTCCTCGTCACGGATCCGGTTCTTGATCATCTTTAGGTCCATTGGCTTCCGGATCACGTCGTAGTAGTTGGGTGCATCGCTCGACTTTATAGGTCCGACAAACATGCTCCCATAGCGATGTCCCGATATCTCGCGCCAGACTGTCGTGATGTTCTTCTTCCAGTTTTTAAGCTGCTGCTCGTCGGCCGTAAGCATCCCAGACCTGCTCGATGCAGAAACCGGAGGCGACTGCTCTGCCAAAGCATCCTTGGATATATGGTCATTGACCTGGGTAGTCTGCCTAGATGGTCCCGTGTCATTTGTGTCATCGATGGCAGTATCTGCATTGGCGGTCCCAGCATCTTCCTCAATCGATACCCGGCTATCAGACTCATCGTGGTAATCGGGTAATGTAGGCGTTGCCAAACTCTGCTGACTTTTGGCCTTGTCTGATGGTGTACGCTCCTGCTCCACTGTGCCATCGCTGCTATCATGGTCATCTTTAGTATCAGCAACCTCGTTATCGCCACCTTCAGACGGTATTTGCGGCATGTATGTGCTGTTATCGGCATCATCGTTGGCGTCAACATTGGTGTCGGTGTCTTTGTCATGTAGATAAGCACCTTCAGTCGCAGCCCCGCTCTTGGGCTTACCAGAGTCGCTGGAAAGATGTGCTTTCTCTGTGATGTCGTCTATCGCTACACTAATATCCGTGTCACGCACAGCACCAGAAGCAGACACCCTGTCAGGACTATCACCATGTCCGTCTGCATCTGTATCCACGTTCTGCCCAATACCAGCGTCAGCTATCTGGCTATCGATATCGCGAAGCCTGCTTTGAATCTCATCTAGCCTCTGGCACCTTGCGTATCCGAGTGCTGCTCGAAGTGCCATGGCATCATCATCAGCAGCCATGGCTGCTGGCGTGTCATGTCCCCTCTGTGCATCGCTGAGAGCCAGCTGGTATATCCTTTCGCAGTCATCATACGAATAGAGACGCACGCTCTGAAGCTCTCCCAAAGCGCGTTTTTCAAGTGCAGCAGCTATGGTGGCCCAGTCCTGTGTGTCGAGCGCAGACACCAAGCTCAGGACCGCCAGCTTGTCGCGTGCTGTATAGCTGTGTGTGTCGCCCAGAGATACGCGTTGTCCTTGCGTCATTTCCATACGAATTATTATTTTACAGCGACAGCTTTACGAAAAGGTATGAGAGTACTGCACTCCTCATTGCACCGCCATCACAATAAAGTTGCTCTACTAAGCCTCTTGATGGGTACAGCACGTGACAACTTTTAGAGAGAAAATATGTTTTATTCATCCTTCTGGCTCTAGAATGCTGGGCTGTTGACGATTATACCCTGCTGCTCGTAGAACGCTATGAGGTCGACCATCGGCGCCATGTCCTTCCGGTCCAAAAGATCAAACTCTTTGACGAAAGACACAAAGTGTGCAAACAGCGAGTTGATGTGTCCTTCGATTTTCAGGTTCAGCAGCTCGGCGTAGTGCGACCAGTAGATGTGGGCCAGAATACGGAACAGATGGCGGTATATCACGCATAAGGTAGCGCGAATGTCCTTTGGAAAGTCGGCTCCGATTTTTGTAGGGAAAACGCGCTCGTCGTCCAATGTCGTCTGGATCTGGGACAGGACATAATCAATGTACTGTGGTGCTGCGAGCTTGATGGTTTTGCGCTGCGTGTCTGTCCATGTGTATTCGGTGTTGGGGCCTGCGCTCATTGTCGGACACCCGTTAATTGTGCAAAAGTCGGTCACTACGCCGTAGAACATGTTTACAAGGTTAAAGAACTCGAACGTGTTGATGGAAAGCCATTCGTTCAGGTCAGTGTACTTTGGTAGCTGTACAACGCCCTTAAAGCTTCCCTTCACAAGGTGTGAGAGCGCGTGGTTCTTGCGTAAAAACAGCGGCGGCTGGTTCTTTGCCGCTGCCGAAGAAGGCACGTTTGGCTGCTTCTGCTTTCCAATACCCGTTAGCTTGCTACCAGTACCAAGTTAAGAATAAAGCACATGTTTTAGAAACCAGAGAGGCAATTTCATTCACCTTGCATCCGCCGTAGGGCGCAGAGTAGGCTATTGTACTCACCCAAGTCCAAAGAAGCTCATTTCAGTGTATATAGTGCGAATCTCGAGAGAGAGAGAAGGAGTTGAAGATAGAGCAATTTTGTGTAATTAAAAAACGAAGCAGAAAAGCGAAACACCGAAAGCTTCGTTTGCTTGCCGCACGTGAGCAAGCTTTTAGAGCTTAGTCAAACTTGATCGAGTGCGATACCATTGTAATCTTTCCGCCGCTGTACGATCCACGCTTCTTCTTGTTCTTCTCTTTGGTAAAGCCCTTGCCCCGAGTGACGATCAGGTCCCGGTGGGCCTTGTATCCAAAATCGTTTTCGACGCCGCCTTTAGACATATACCGGTTGTCTTTCAGCCTGTCGTCTGCATAAACCACGTCCTCGGGTCTGACGCGGCAGAACGGCACCTTTGGGCCGTTGTTAGTCTCGCCGTGCTTAGGAGGTTGGTTTGTATTAGTGGGCGTGCCCTTGTGAAGCTCGCTTGTGTGGTTGCTAGGCACCTCGCTGGATACCTTTCTCTTTTTGGAAGGCCCTTCATCCTTGGTAGATGTGTTGGTAGCACTGGTGCCTGCCACCGACTCGGAGGCAGAAGATGAAGACGACGACGACGACGACGAAGAGTCAGAGCTTGAGCTGCTGCTTTCTGACTCGGAGGAGGAGGACTCCTTTTTGACGGCCCTCTTCTTATCCTTAGACTCTGCACCCTGCATAACAACCGACTCAAAGAATCTCTGAACAACCTTGTCTTTCTTGCCAACCTGCGCAGACTCGGCAACAAGCGTTGTTACGGCTGTTTCGAGACCGCAATCAACCAGAAAGGCGTGCGCTTTCGCGAGATCGGAAGCCTGCGTTTTCTTAACCATGTTCGGGCACAAATACAGAAAATATAACAGAATAGTGTAGCAGCTAAACTGAAGAAGCAGAGCAGACCTGAAAGCAAACTTGCGCCGGTTTGGCCCGATTTTTTTTTTGTGTGATCAGATCCCTGGGCCTGGTCAGGTACATAATTAAATCGGCTGATGACCTTTCAAACAGACAAGCTACCACAATTCTTCAAAGAGTCCTTCCGCAGCTTTGTCGTTCTTTTTTCTTTCCCATTCAGCTCATCTGCATATTATTTGAATTACAAGTGAATCAGTATGGACGCACAGAACGGCCTGAAGCTCTTCGAGCTGGAGAATAACATTGTTCCGCTCAGCAAAAGCGACGAAAAGCTATACGGCTTCGACAGCGATGTGCAGCGCAAGCAGCTGGATGCCGAGCTCTGGAAAAAGGACATATACCACTACCGCAAGGTTGAGATCTCGTCGATTGCGCTGGTAAAGATGGTCATGCACGCACGCTCGGGAGGCGACATTGAGGTGATGGGTCTGATGCTGGGTAAGGTCGTGGGCAACACAATGATTGTGCTCGACGCATTTGCGCTTCCGGTCGAGGGCAGCGAGACACGGGTCAATGCGCACCAGGAGGGCTACGAGTACATGGTTCAGTATCTCGAGCAGAACGAGGCATCTGGCCATAAGGAGCCTGTTGTCGGGTGGTACCACTCCCACCCGGGCTACGGATGCTGGCTATCTGGCATTGATGTGGATACGCAGATGACAAACCAGAAGCACCAGGAGCCATTCTTGGCCGTTGTAATTGACCCCAAGCGCACCATATCGGCTGGAAAGGTTGAGCTTGGTGCGTTCCGTACATTTCCGGAGGAGCAGCGACCGGCTGGCATACAGAGCACCGACTCTGATGGGTTCCAGAGCGTGCCACTCAACAAGATCGAGGACTTTGGCGTTCACGCCGACCGGTACTACCCACTCGAGGTCAGCTATTTCAAGTCGTCGCTTGACGACAAGCTGATGGACCGTCTGTGGCGCAAGCACTGGATCAACACACTGTCGCAGTCTCCGCTGATCACGAACAGCGAGTTTACAACGCTAAAGGTGCAGGAAATAACCAACAAGATACACATGCTTACCAGCGGTGGCAAGAAAAACGTATCCTACGCACAGCTGCTGCAGGAAAGCGATGCAATTGCCGAGGAGATTACTCAGGGACACAAGTCGAACGAGATCAAAAAGAAGCTGTTTGGCGGTGGCCAGTAAACATTGCCTGACAGCGCAGCGACAGCAGTGTAGTAATGGTAATGGTGGGTTTTCATGGGGTTTTTTAAAAAAAAAATAACTATTTGCCATAGAGCTTGCGTAGCGACTCGTAGCGCCGCATGTCAGATGCAGAAACCGAAGGTGATGTGCGCTCTAGGGCAGTCTGGAAATGCTCGCTTGTGACAGTGATATCCGAGCTGCTACTGTCAGCATGGCGAGATGGTACATTGTCATCAAGCATATCCTCAGAGTAGAATACTGTACGCAGCGCCGCTACCGACGCCTCGCGGATGAGACCAGCAAGGTCTGCACCGCTTAGACCTTCACACCTGCTGTCGGCAGCAATGGCAGCCAGGTCGACATCAGCAGCCAACGGTGTCTTCTTGGTCAGCGTGCGCAGGATCTCGGTGCGCTCAGGCGTCGTAGGCAACTCGACATACAGCAGCTTGTCCAGTCGGCCTGGACGCAGCATGGCCGGGTCGATTATATCTGGACGGTTGGTCGCAGCAATAACATAGACACGCTTGCGCGACTCCATGCCGTCTATCTCGGTAAGAAGCGTGTTGACGACACGTGCCGACGCCTCGCTCTGCTCGCCGCTTCGACGGCTGCAAAGAGCGTCGAGCTCATCGAAGAAGATGACGCACGGACTCGACGCTCTTGCACGTGCAAACACCTGACGCACTGCTCGCTCACTGTCGCCAACATACTTTGACATCAGCTCGCCGCCCTTGACACTAATAAAGTTTGTATGCGACTCGTTCGCAATGGCTTTTGCAAGAAGCGTCTTTCCGTTTCCAGGAGGTCCCCACAGGAGCACGCCGGCGGGAGCCGTGATCCCGACTCGCGCAAACACCTCTGGGCGACGGATCGGCTCGACTACAGCCATACGCAGCTCCGAGCGCACCTTGCTCAATGCGCCGATGTCGTCCCAGGTGACGCCTGGAACCGTTGCAAATCCCTCGCGCTTGGCAGACGGCTGGACCTTCTGGAGTGCAAGCACAAAGTCGTCATTAGTGATGGCAAGCGGGGCCAGTTCCTCGGGTGTTAGTGGGTCTGGGTGGCGAGCCAGAAACCCGGAAATCGTGCGCAGTCGATCTGTCGCCGGCTGTGCATCCCAGAGAGCAGGCGTACTCACTGACATAGCCACCTCATCCTTATCGACTGCCATCATCTGCTCGTCGTCGACTGAAGACTTGCGTTTGTCTGCGTCTTCGGCTGTCGAAAGGTCTGTCTCGGCTTCTGTCATCTCCTGCAGCTTGTGGAAAATGCGCTTGACCGCAATCATGCCCGCTGCCGTAGTCAGGGCAGTCAGGTCAGCTCCCACATACCCTGGCGTACGCTTGGCCAGCTCGCGTATGTCAAAGTCGCCCGACAGAAGCAGCTTTTCGCAGAGGACACGCAGGATCTGCTCGCGGGCATCTTCGTCAGGAACAGACATTGCAATCTCGCGATCGAAGCGCCCCGCACGGCGCAAAGCCGGATCAAGCGAGTCGGGTCTGTTGGTTGCCCCGATCAGCATGACCGGGCGGTTCTCGGTTTTCTCCCAAGACAGATCATCGATGCACGTCAGCATCTGCGCCACAATGCGCCGCTCCATCTCGCGCTGGGCATTTTCGCGTTTTGGAGTGATGGCGTCAATCTCGTCGATAAACACAATGCACGGCGCCAGCTCTCGTGCCTCCTCAAATACCTCGCGAAGCTTTTTCTCCGACTCTCCCGACATGCCCGAGACGA
Organism: Coemansia erecta; assembly: GCA_027574685.1. Taxonomy (NCBI): domain Eukaryota; kingdom Fungi; phylum Kickxellomycota; class Kickxellomycetes; order Kickxellales; family Kickxellaceae; genus Coemansia; species Coemansia erecta. The sequence goes on along the minus strand of JANBOJ010000008.1, from coordinate 103,052 downwards.
TCGATGGTGCCGAGATCTGAAGAAACGGAACCCCCACCTCGCCAGCAATCGCGTTTGCCAGAAGCGTCTTTCCGCAGCCAGGTGGCCCGTGCAGAAGAACACCCCGCGGAGGCTGCACGCCAGTGTGAAGGTATATCTCCGGGTGCTTCAGAGGCATCACAATAAGCTCGAGGACTTCCTCAATGCATGAGTCAACACCGCCCAGATCGCTCAGCCGTGTCTCTGGCGCGGTGTGGCGTGTGCGGTCTGCCGGGGCCTTTCCACGCCTACGTTTGCGTGAGTCCTTTTCAACCGTCTTCTCAAGCGGAGGGTTCTCTGGTGCGATCGCAGATGCAACGTTGCTATCGGGATTACTACCGCTCGCAGGGGCCGGTGTGCCTGGAACCGAAGACGCAGTGCTCATCGCGGCAGATGCACTCTCAGACCGCGCACCCCACAGACGCATCATCGACTTGTTCATGGTATTGGTGTTCTTGACCTGCATTGTCGGGACAGCCTCAAGGCCATCAAACTTTTGAAACTCGTCAATATCAGGGTCGTCGCTATCATCGTTCTCGTTGTTGTCGCTGCTGCGCACATCTGTAGGACCGGTAGACGATGTGGTCTGCAACTGCTGATATCTCTTTCTAAGGCTAGGTAGGACTCTGTCAATGCTGTTCGTTAGCGACCTATTATCCTTTCGCTTAAGGTTACCGCCCATTCTTTTTATGTACTCGACAAGGTCTGACGCTGCAGGGATAGCACCCGTTCCCTCGCTGCTCGCCTGCTCTCTCTGCATAAAGTTGTCCAGTATGCGCTCGATATCGCGGTCCAACTCGAAGACAAGCCCTCCATGGCGTGGTTTTTTGTTTGAATTCACCATGCTTGTCTCAAATTACTAAAGCTTGCCTATGTACAATGGAAGAGATAGAGTCGCTGGACGAGTGAAAAAAAGCCTGTGATAAAATACACTAAAAAATTGACATGCCCCTGATTTGATTGGGACACAACTTTCTTGATCCAGTGCCATCTGCGTCACTTGCTAGAGGCTAAACGTTGGACCAACAAGTATAAGAGATACCTTGCTATGTTCAACCGATTTATGCATGGAATATGGCACTGCTGTAATACATAAAGCATTTATCTGATAAAGCAGGTTGTATTTGGTATCCAGCCCGGCTGACATTTTCACATGCCGTACCCATTACAAATCGGTCTATAAAGAAAACTACACCAAGTAATTTTAGCAAAATTTGCTTAATATATATATATTAGGCGGCATTGCACAACATTAATAGCTTACTGTTATCGATATATTCCATGAGTGTAAACATTAATAATAACAACAACGACAGCAGTAGCAGTAGCAAGTCTGCTGCTGCTGCTGCTGCTGCTGTAAATCAGGAATCAAATGGTCCAGCCATTGTTGAGCATAAAATTGCGGATCCAAGCAGCCAGGTAAGAGTCACGGTGTCTTTTCCAATGTGTATTAATTGACAGCATCCAGGTACAACTACTGAGCCATTCATCCACATGTCTTGTCATCGCTTACTTTAGAGTACGGTACAAGATGTCAATGATACGCCAAAAGGTAAGCATTCGATAGTTGTCCATACAATACTACAATTTGAAGCTGCACCATGCCCACTGTACTACTAAACAATATGCATATCTTAAGGTTGATAGCTTCAGCATTTAATTTCCCAATGCGCAACAGCCCGCAGATGCTGAGTGCCGCAAACAGCGATCAGCGCCGCAGAAAGAAGGTTGCACTCAAACCCGGGTTTTCTCCGTTAGACTGGGCGCGCCTGCTAAAATCCGGCGAGAATCTTTCCGGCGTCGACCGTCCACACCTCTATACCCATGAGGAGGTTCAAAAGCACAACAAGCGCGACGACTGCTGGATGATAATCGGCAACAAGGTGTATAACGTCACTCGATACATGGACTTCCATCCCGGCGGAAAGTCGCAGATGATGCGCGCTGCCGGGAAAGACGGTACAAAGCTCTTTTTCGAAACCCACGCGTGGGTCAACCCGGACAACATTCTCGGGCCGTGCCTGGTTGGGTTTGTCTCTGGATCTGGAGGGTTCTGAAACATATATAGATGCTATTATGACGAAATACAGTGAATATCTAGGCACTCTTGACGTGGTACGTCTTCTGTGCCAGGTTCTCAATCTCCTTCCTGCTTCGGCGCATGTTGAGCTGGGCGTAGCCTGCAGCGGCAAGATTCAGAGCCGGCATCATCCACCACCCAAACTCAAAGATTCCGCTCTTGCGACAGAGCAGAGCATGCACGGTGCACAATGCAAGCAGCGTGCCAAATGCAGCCTTGGCTACCCGATCCCAGCGCTCAGATGATAGCAGATATATCGTGAACTGGAGCGTAATCACCGAGAGCTCGGTGGCTATAATTGGGTGCTCCGAGTATATGGCAATGTCGGCGACCGGCACCCGTGCCCCGCCAAAGTTGTTTGCGACGCCAAAGCCAGATGTAACGTATGTGTAGATGAATACAAGATTCATTATCAATATGAGCGCTGTTGGCATCTTCAAAAACGTCGAGAACGTCCGAATGTCAGCCTCGTTCTGTACCACCAGCTTCTCAAGCACCCTGCGCTGCTCATCCTCGGTAAGTATGTCGTACTGCTCCTCCAGAGGCACGTTGTTGGCGGGGTCCAGGGCGTGGAGCTTGTCTATCTCGCTACGAGAGTCATGATGTTTCTTCGTGCTGCCTCTAGAGCGAAACGAGTTTCCTGACGCTAATTCTGGAGTGGGCATTGGTCGAAATTTTAAAAAAAAAAAAACCCCAAAATGCAAGAAAAAGGAGAGTTAGAAAGTCCTCGTCCCGAAAAAGAGAGCCACCTTATCTTTTGCACTTTTCGTCTCTGCCACACCATGATGGTGCGCTCTTCTTTCCTCCCTCATAGTTTTCAAGCTTTATTTGTAGAACATACTCTCTTCTGATCACCAGCGATGCTTCAGATTGCAGGAAAAGTTGGATGTCGCACCTCCATTCTCAGAGCCAGAGCCAGCTCGATCAGGCCTTTCTCGTGCTCAGCAGTGACAGCAAGGACAGCAGCAGTAGTCAGAAGGGCCACATTGCCCCATTGTTCTCCAAAGGCAGTTTCGCCCCATGCAGGACTGCTGTGCCACTATTCCAAACCGGAGCTGTCACTTGTTCCTTCCTTCGGTTCGAGGAGATACGCTGGCAGCACGGCCGACAAAGAAGCCAATGATTCAGGAACAAAGTCCGATCCGGCAGTCAATGCAACGCAGGTTCTCCAATACGGCCCCTTCATCGACAGGTTCCCCGTGTCCATGCGCCCATACCTATACCTGACTCGACTGGACAAGCCGATCGGAACCTGGCTCCTGTATTGGCCGTGCGTGTGGGGTATCGGCATGGCTGCATTTACCACGGGCATGCCTTTGGGCAGCATGGCCTCGATGATGGCCTTGTTTGGAACGGGCGCCGTTGTTATGCGTGGTGCCGGATGCACGATCAACGACATGTGGGATGTAAAGTTCGACAGGATGGTCGAGCGCACAAAGACCCGCCCTATTGCGTCAGGGATCATAAGTAGACCAAGGGCACTCGCCTTCCTCAGTGCACAGCTTGCTGCTGGGCTGGCGGTCCTGGTGCAGCTAAATCCGTACACGATTGTGTTCTGCTTGGGGTCCATGCCTCTGGTGATCATGTACCCCTTTATGAAGCGGATCACTTACTGGCCGCAGTTTGTCCTCGGTCTTGCCTATAACTGGGGTGCCCTTGCTGGCTGGTCCGCTGTGGCGGGGAGCATTGACTGGGCAGTTGCTCTGCCTCTGTATGCCGCCGGCGTATCGTGGACTCTGGTCTACGACACCATCTATGGACATCAGGACAAGCGCGACGATATTATTGCCGGCGTCAAGTCAACATCCTTGCTGTTTGGAAACAACACAAAAGTCATTCTTTCTGGCTTTTCTGCAACCACGATTAGTCTTCTGAGTCTGGCTGGATACATGAATGGCCAGGGCCTTCCATTCTATGCCACCGTGCTAGGTGCGGGAACGGCCCACCTGGTCTGGCAGCTCAAGAAGGTGAGAATCGACGACCCCTCGGTATGCTGGCGGATCTTCAAGTCCAACACCTGGTTTGGCGGAATAGTCTTTGGTGCAATCCTAGCAGATCTTCTCTACACGCGCTATAGCTCCGACAGCTCAAGCTCCAGCGACGACAATATCACCACAGACCAGCAATAAAATCAATGTCCAAAACCCATCATACACACGTGATACAATCCCAGCCAATCATAAATGGCCTCAGCACCATGATACTGAAAAGTGCTGATTGGACGAGAGAGATTTTTTTGGGGGCGAGGAGGAAGGAATGCAAGCAAAGGAGAAAAATCAGCAAGTCTGTCTTTTCTGCGCCCTTCTTTTCTCCCATCGATTATTTTTATTCTTTCCCCCCCTTTCTTGCACCGCTTGACACACAAGAAAGAACAGCAAGAAAAACATCCACCAGGTCCGGCCAAGCTGCCTTAGCCATCCGTAACTTTTTATTACACCATCTTTTTGAGTTTTTTATTTTATTCAAACGCGTATCGGCATTCATCCTGACCCCCTTTTATTAGCAACAACGGCCCGCTGCCGCTACGCGTCTCAAAAGGTCAAATTTCTATTTTTTTTCCCCATTCGACTCCTCGCTTCTTTTGAATTCTTTGCCTGGTAGAATAGTAGCCTGGGTATATCTCCTTCCCGCTTGTTTCTCTCTTTCGCGTCTCTGCGCCTTATCATAGCCACTGGCAAAAGGAAGCGCAGAAGAAGGCATCTTTTATCATTTTCAGCTCAGATTTTAACTTGGTTCCCAAAGCTCAGTCCAGTACCACTCCGTTCCTTTCAACGGTAAGTATCGACGCGTCTTGGCCTTCCGCGCTAGCTTTTGTCTATCTGTAAACACGTATGCACCATTCGGTCGGCACGGACACTAACGCCACATATATATGTATATTTTTTTCGCGCATATCGTGACATCAATAGTGATACTAGGTAGGCGTGTGGGATGCAAGCACAGGCTACATCAGAATCTACAACAATGCCACCAGCCGCGTCAACACCGCCCAAGTCGCCAGCGCCGACCATGACACCAGCAGTTGCAGATGCAACAACAGCTTCGCCAGCGACAGCCGATGCAGCCATTCCGAGCTCTGTGCTGACAAAAGACAAGCTGCAAAGGATCGCTATGGCTATCCAAACGATGCGTGGCCGTGGCGCTACTGAGCAGAACAACGCAGATTACGCAAAGATGATGCACATTATGCGCTTAGTAACCGCTCATCAGCAGCAGCATCAGCAGCAGGCTCTGCAGGCCCAGTCACCACAGATCAACGGCGATGCCTCTAGCAAGACCGAGGCGCTACCCACGTCACCGTTCACGGCAGGGGTTGCGGCCGATACCTCGGCAGTTTCTACCGAGTCGCCCAAGGCATCAACTCCGGTGCTGGAGTCGCCGCAGCCGCAGCCGGCCTCGGCTGCCCTAAACTCGTTGCCCAAGCCGCCTCAGTTTACCTCGGAGGACATCGCACGTCTGCGCAAGCAGATCCAGGCGTTCCGACTTGCATCGAAAAACCTGCCTCTACCGCCACAGCTTCGCCAGGAGCTATGGGCGAGCAGCCTATCTGACGAAGAGAAGCGTCTTCTCGACACCCCGCCTGTCGGTCTCGGTACTCCAGCAGGGAACGCTGTCGATGCTGTTCATCAGGCCATCCATCAACAACGGCTCGACTCGACAACACCCTTGTCAACCACGTCAGCCGCTAGCGCGCCTGGCGTCGGCAACGCCAATGTTCAGCTTGTGCTGCCGCATCTCCCGCAAACCATCAACTTTGTTTCGCCTCATCTGCTGCTTAGGGAAAAGCTTACTGCAGCCGGCGACCAGTCTGCGCGTCTGCAGCGTCTTCTCGTTCCTAGCATCACTCCGATCGGTCTTGATGTGCGTGCCCTGGCGCGCGAGCGCGACCAGCGTCGCGAGGCACGGATTGAATATCGTATCAAGGAGCTGGCATCTCTTCCCTCCAGCATTAGCGACGAGAACCTGGATGTCAATCTAGCATCTGGAGATGCGTACAACCGCCCTGGTCTGCTAAACGGCGCTGGCTCCAGTGCGCGGATGAAGGCGCTGATTGAAATGAAGGCGCTGAGCCTGAGACACAAGCAGCGCGCTCTACGTACTGAGGTTGTCCGCAGTATCACCCGCGCTTCGCAGCTTGGAATTGCTGGCGATACGTCAGTGCTTCGACGGATGAAGAAGCAGTCCATCAAAGAGGCACGCCTTACCGAGAGGATGGAGAGAGACCAGCGGATGGATCGCGAGCGTCGCGAGCAGGACCAGCACAAGAAACAGCTGTTTGCCATTACGAACCATGGCGTGACGCTTCTGAGCTGGCAAAAATCGCACCAGCAGCGGATGGGCAAGCTTGGTCGTTCTGTCCTGGCATTCCACGAGCTAACCAAGCGTGAGGAGCAGAAGCGCAAAGAGCGTATTGCTCGCGAGCGTATCCAGGCCCTTAAGGCCGGCGACGAAGAGGCTTATCTCAAGCTCGTCGACAAGGAGAAGGACACGCGCATTTCGCACCTTCTCAGCCAGACCGACCAGTATCTCAACACGCTCGTCGATGCTGTGCATCGCCAGCAGCAGTCGGTCAACAGCTACGACACGTCTAGTGCTGTGTCTGGCGAGGGAGTGCCATCCTGGCTGGCCGATAATGCCGAGATCGATACCGATGAGGCAACCGCCACACAGTCTCGCGACTACTACTCGGTTGCGCACCGTATCGGCGAGCCCATCACACAGCAGCCAAACATCCTTGTTGGCGGTAGCCTCAAAGAGTACCAGCTGCGTGGTCTCGAGTGGATGGTATCCCTGTACAACAACCGTCTCAATGGCATTCTCGCCGACGAGATGGGTCTCGGAAAGACGATCCAGACCATCTCGCTGATTACGTATCTTATCGAGAAGAAGCAGCAGAACGGCCCGTTCATGATTATTGTCCCGCTGTCCACTATTACCAACTGGCTTCTCGAGTTTGAGAAGTGGGCGCCTTCTGTAAATGTCATCGGCTACAAAGGCACACCGCCGATCCGTCGCGCTCTTCATAACCGAATCAAGCGGATGGACTTCCAGGTTTTGCTGACGACGTACGACTACATCATCAAGGACCGGCCTATCCTGTCAAAGATCAACTGGATCCACATGATTATTGACGAGGGTCACCGCATGAAGAACACCCAGTCCAAGCTGGCAGCGACGCTGACTACCTACTACAAGACGCGCTATCGTCTGATTCTGACCGGTACGCCGCTACAAAACAACCTTCCCGAGCTGTGGGCGCTGCTGAACTTTGTGCTGCCGAATGTGTTTGCATCCGCCGATAGCTTTGATGAGTGGTTCAACGCACCCTTTGCCAGTACAGGGGCACAGGACCGCATCGAGCTTAACGAAGAAGAGCAGCTTCTGGTTATCAAGCGCTTGCACAAGGTTCTGCGTCCCTTCCTCTTGCGTCGTCTCAAGAAAGATGTCGAGGTCGATCTTCTGGACAAGGTTGAGCACGTTGTCAGATGCAGCATGTCTGCGCTCCAGTCGCGGATGTACCATCAGATGCTGCGCTTCGGCACGCTGTTCCGCACCATCGATATCGATGGCACCGGGCGCACGGGCAAGGCGAGCTTTAACAACACGATTGTGCAACTGCGCAAGATTTGCAATCACCCGTTTGTCTTTGAACAGGTCGAGGCTCGTATCAATCCGCAGGGCACGAACAACAACTTACTTTTCCGCACGGCCGGAAAGTTTGAGCTGCTCGACCGTGTGCTGTCGAAGCTTCTGGCGACCGACCATAAGGTCCTTGTGTTCTTCCAGATGACCCAGATCATGACGATCATGCAGGACTTCCTCGACTGGCGAGGCATTAGATGCCTGCGCCTGGACGGTTCGACATCTGATGACGACAGACGCGAATACATGCGTATCTTCAACGAGCCCGATTCTCCCTACAAGGTGTTCCTACTAAGTACCCGTGCTGGTGGCCAGGGTCTTAATCTGCAGACTGCCGATACGGTCGTCATATTCGACTCTGACTGGAACCCATCTGCCGACGCCCAGGCCATGGATCGTGCCCATCGTATTGGCCAGAAGAACGAGGTGCGCATTCTACGTCTGATTACTCGTGGCTCTGTCGAAGAGGACATTTTGGCGCGTGCCGAGTATAAGCGCGATCTCGATGGCAAGGTCATCCAGGCAGGAAAGTTCGACAACAAGACGTCTGCCGAAGAGCGCGAGCGACTGCTGCGGGCACTGCTTAAGGCCGAGGAGGCTGAGGTTGAGGCCCAGGGCGAAGACGAAGAGTCAGCTAACCCAGACGACGAGGTCAACGAGATGATTGCTCGCAGCGAAGAAGAGCGGGTGATATTTGAGCGGATGGATAAGGAGCGCCAAGAGCATGAGCTAGCCGAATGGCGCGAGGCTGGAAACACTGGACCTTTGCATGAGCGGCTGCTTACTGAAAGCGAGCTTCCAACGGAGTACCTCGAGGACTATGATCCGGCAGAGGAGCGGCGTCTGAAGGAAGAGTCGACTAGGGACAAGGCACGTGTTACCAAACGCGTCTACTACGATGACGGTCTGTCTGAGGACCAATGGCTGGACGCTCTAGAGGACGACAACGTCGACCTAGACGACATCATCAAAAAGAAGCGCGAGCGTGCTGAGCACAAGCGCAAGCGTCGCGAAGAGAAGCTCCTTCAACAGCATCTAAAGAGCCAGCTGGGCGAAGGTGGCGCCGATGCCGGCGACGATACTGTTGACGACGACGATGACGATGACCTGAACGACGCCAATGGTAGCGTTAATGGAGAGCAGGGCCGGGGTCGCGGAGGTAGCTTCCGTGGCGCTGCAGCATCTTCAGGCACGCCTCGTAAGCGCGGACGCCCACGCATGAGCAATGGCGGTTCTGTATCGATTTCAGAGACGCCCGGCGAGGATGAGGCCGGGGCTGGTGATGACCTGGAGGCAGTTACGCCGCAGACCGCTGGGCGTCGGGTCGGACGCAAGCGCCTGCGTGTTGCAGGAGTCGATGGCGATGATGACGCTGCCTCGGGTGCAGCGACGCCTACTGCCTCGTCTGCACGTAAGGTGCGTCGCAAAACAGGCGCTGGCGATATGCTTCCACCAGAGGAGCGCAGGCGCCTGGATGAGACCTTTGAAGCGGCATTCGCTGCTGTCGAGTCGTGTATTGACCCAGAGTATGGACATAGACGATGCGATCTGTTCCTGGAACTCCCCAGCCGGCGCGACTATCCAGACTACTATGTGATTATCCGGCAGCCAATCGCGATGAAGAACATCCGCCGCAACGTCAAGGGGCACAAGTACGCGAACGTCGCGGACTTCCACCGTGACTGGAAGCTGATGTTCAACAACGCGCGTACATACAACGAGGAAGGATCGATGGTGTACAATGATGCTTGCCAGATGCAGCGGGCACTTGAAGATAAGCTTAATGAGCTTACTGGCGAGGACTATCATACGCCCATCGGTACACAGTCTCCTCTCCACCCTGCGTTTACGGCATCACTCCAGAAGGAGCCAGCCCAGCAGCTGCAAAACCAGTACCCCCCACAGCAGCAGCAGCAGCAGCAGAATTCGGGGGCTTCTGACGAACACCGCGCCCCTGTTTCGGGTCCTGCCCTGGTTAATGGCTTTGATGCGCACAAGAGTGACATCCAGGCCACTCTCCCACCTGTCCAGCAGCCCCACGCCCCGGTCTACTCGCATTCACCCGATCCGCCTCGCTCTTCTTACTCAGAGACATTCCAAGAGGACCCGAATCAGCATCGCCACGCTAATCACGTCGGCTACGACGAGGACATTGACATGAATCTTTGAGGTACATTTGCAAATCATTATCTGAAATCTTTAAAAAAAATAGTTGGCATCCCAATCCTTCAAAATGGCGGAGCGTATTTCTTGAAATCGACACCAGGGAACTGGCACTGCAGCCAGTGGCGCTGGTCGTCTGGAAACGTAAACATTGGCAGCCGACATCTGTTTACTGACGGGAATCGTTGGAGGCATTCAGAAAGAGCCTGTACTAATGCAGGGATATTAGCTCTGGAAGTGGATCCGGGCGGCCTGCTACCAGTGACGGCATGGATTACGAGATAGCGCAGATGTATAATTTCGCGTTGAGAGTGGCTGATCTTCTCGGATGCGGATGTGGAGCTACAATCGAACGTGAACCATAGCGTGTGGAGAAAAGGCAGCATTGACAGCAGCAGCTCGAGCGTGTCTACAGACAGGACTAGTCGGGATGTGTACATAATCTGGAGCCAGCGCGCGTTCCAGACACGATTTGTAACTAGACGTGGTGATAGACTGCACCCTTCATACTCATTGTTGGAGCTTGCAATGTCAATATACTGCAGCCGCGGCAGCCGTGTTAGCTCGGAGACCCACTCGTCGTTTACTACCGGATCGATTGAGCTGCCCGCATGCAAGAACCGCAAATGTTTTAGATTCGGGCAGTTGCAGCTGATAAGACGGCCAAGCTCAGGGTGTGCTACCGGCAATACAACCTTTGTCAAGGACAGACACTTGTGCTGCAGAACCGGTCGCCAGAATTGCTCAAGCTCGCGATTTGCAGCCTCTTCACTCCGCAGACCAGTGACCGAAAGCGAATGCAGACCAGTGGTTATATGCGATGCCGAGCTGTCTCTGCTAGCACCGATGCTACCAGTCCTGGGATATTGTGGCTCGAACATACGTATACTCAGCGGATACTGTCCTGTAATTTTGAGCGTCTTCAGCTGAGGCGACAGGTTGATAAAGAGTCCGTTTACAGAGCCAGCATCGACCTGGCGCAGATCGAGCGAGGTAAGGGTAGGCAGCAGGACTGGAAGCTCAGCAAGCAGTTTTGCAGCCGACCCAACGCTGCATGGCACAGTAAGATGCGTCAGTCTTGCACAGCCACTGCCAGTAAGAAAGCAGAAGCGCGTTTCTAGTCGCTTGTAGAACATCTCGGCAGCGGGCGGAAGAAGCGCGCGATTATCCTCCGTAATGTGAAGACCCTGCAGGTTTGGATGTGTGGTGACTGCGCGCTGCAGCGTGTCGATCCATGCAGCAGCAGCGCCTTCCAGCACAAGGACGCTGAGACGCGGAAAATGGCTTGAGAGAACGGACTGCACGCGGGCGATGTTGTATGGTGGCCAGGCGCCGATTGCAACTTTTTTGACCTTTGGCCATGGCAGACCCAGCCATTCGCACGCAACGTCTGTCTTTGTCTTCCCTTCGGCAGTAGACAAAAGCTGCGGAGACGATGCGCCACCCGAGTTCCCACGGCGTCGCCGGTACTGGCGGTATTCTATGGCGTGGACATACCGTCCATAAAGCGAATGCACGGTGGTCGCTGTGGCTATGTGCTCCCAGTCGCTCACTTCGATAGTCCTCCAGAGAAGCGGCAGGGCAAGATATCGCCATTCGGAGCTGACGTGTTGGAGCGCGCCCAGCGTTTTCCGATCAGACGCTTGGCACACTAGCAACAGTACCTCGGTCGGCAGCCTGGAATATGCGTCCGTATCTACGTACTCCATGTACTCAAGTGCGGCTCTGATGTCCGAGAACAATAAGTGATAGAGTTAGATGTTAAAATGGTATGTTTAGTAGGGGCGATAAAGAGAGTAAAGGGGAGATGGTCAGACGGCGCAGATTGCGCAGATATATGCGTGTGTGCGCGTGAGCGGCGTGGGACATTTTAGTGGGGCTAGTACTGCGTGAAGTTCTGGGTGAACTCTGACGAACCAAAGTCCTGAGTAAGCTGTGTTCCGCCGGCAATGCCGTCCATGGCTCCGCCATACATCGACTCCTGGGTGAGGAAGCCCTGAGTAAACGGCTGTGTCAGCATGTAGTCGCTGGCAGGAAGCGGCATCGCGTCGCGAGATAGCGACAGAGGCGGCTGCGCTACAGAAGGAGCCCTACGAGCACCGAGGTGGGTCGTCGAAGCAGAGGTGGGTGTCGACGGCGAAATTGCGCTGGCATTGGCGCCTGGGGTGGGCTGCGTCTGGCCATTCATGACACGGTCACTCTGACTAAACATGATGGACGCGTGCATACGCGGGTTAAAGCGGTTACGCAAATCGGCGCTGGCCTCGGAATCGCCACGGGCTCCAGCCAGAAGCACCGTGTCGTGCTGTGTAAAGTTCTGGGTCTGCATATCAAAGTCCTGCGAGAAAAGCTGCGAGCCAAGCGGGTCAGCAAATGACGCCTGGGTTAGCATGGCTCCCGATAGGGCGGAGCCGTTGCCGAACCTGGCATACAGTGATGCCGCTGCAGCGCCGAAGGCTGCTGGCGCAGACTGCCCTGAATCTGGAGACGCCTCAAGGTCGGGCGGCACGTAGCGCATTGTGCTCCGGCCGACAAGCTGGGCCAGGCGGTTGCTGCTAGCAGCGCCGGGCGCAGCGCTTGGCTGGATCACCATGGCACGCGATCCCAGGGCATGGCTGCCCCTGGGCATGCGCGGCTTGCTAAGGCGCACGGTGCTCTGGACCAGGGCGGTCAGCGGGCCCTCCACCAGCACGCCGTGCTGCTTGTAGTACGACAGCAGCTCGTGCCACAGAGGGTTGCAGCTAAGCACGCGGGGACAGCCCAGGACAATCACGCCATACTTGGCACGCGTTAACGCCACGTTGAGACGACGCGGGTCACTCAGGAAACCAATGCCCTGGCGCTCATTGTTGCGCACGCAACTGACAATGATGTAGTCCTTTTCACGGCCCTGGAACGCATCCACGCTAGCAACCTCGACGTCCTTGTACGGCTCGGCGCCCAGCGCGCCGGAAAGCACCATGTGGTGAACAATCCAGCTGCGCTGTCCTTCGTAGGGCGTAATGACGCCAATTTGGTCGGCAGTCACGCCAGCACGCAGCATGCGCGTCACAATCTTTTCGCAGGCAGTGGCCTCAGCGCGGTTGATGTACGACGTGCCGTTTGACGCAATCTCCTCAGCACCGTTGCACGAAAGTAGCATCATCGGCTTGGACGGGTTCGGCCACGGGAATCCAATGTCGCTGCGTGTGCGCTCTGTAGCCGTAACGCCATTCTGCAACGACCCCTCGTAGAAGAAGTTGCTCGGGAACTCGGACAGACCGGGATGCATGCGATACTGTACAACAAGCCGGTGTGGGCGCAGACCTAGGAACACGAGCCGCTCGAACAGCGACTGGTTCAGCCCTGCAGACGCCGCCGTCTTGTTGACCACCACAGGCCCAAGCTGCTGGTGGTCACCGATCAGAACTACCTGCCGCGCGCCCATGACAAGAGGAATCAGGCACTCGGGCTCCGACGCCTGCGTGCTCTCGTCGACCAGAACAGTGCGGAACTGGAACTTGCTCAGCCGTCTGTCGCCAGCTCCCGCGCATGTGCACAGAATCACGTCGGCGTATCGCAAAATCTCCATTTCGGACTCGTGGCGCAGATGGCGGTAGCGGTTCTGTTCGCTATTACTCAGTTCGCCCTTTGTCATTTTGAGTTTGTGCAGCTTCTGTAGCTCATCTACGGTGTCATTCAGCAGAGCCTGTGTGTGCAGCTCAAGATGCGAAATGCGCGATTCCAGATCCTCGCGGCTACGGGCAGTGATCCGCACCACGCGCAGCCCCGTGCGATGGATCTTCTCAGTCAGCTGGTCAACAGCCACATTGCTGGGCGCACAGACCAGGATCTTGCCGTTGTTGGCCTTTGCCAGGTGGTAAACCAATGTCGAGGCGGTTACCGTCTTGCCGGTGCCTGGCGGCCCCTGGATCAGGCTAAGCGGACTGCGGAGCGCTGACTTGATTGCATCAATCTGCGATGCATTGAGTTCGGGCAGCCCAGGGGCATTAAAGTGCCGGGGCATCTTGGTATCGAGTTCGACGCGGTCTATCTCGTGGCCGAGGAGCTTGTGGTAGATGTACTCGCTGACCGACGCCTCTACTACGGCAAAGCGCTTCAGTGCGCTCTGCATCCGGTCAAAGGTCGTCGACTTCCAGACGAAATCGACGGAGAATCCCTCGGTGACGTCTGTCGGTGCGTCCTGGGCCGAGATCTCGACGCAGATGTCGTCGCTGATGCCAGTTGGTAGCCGGATCACATACCCATTTGTCTCCCACGACTGAGAAAGCTGTGATCCCTGGTGCGACAGTCTGAGCTCGTCACCGACAACGACTCGCAGCTCGCCAAGCTCGTACTTGGGTAGCTGGAAGTACACCAGCTGGCGCTTGTTTATGCCTGCGTCCCACCTCACAGAGATGTTCTCCTGGGTCTGAGCCTCTTTCATGCGTCGGTCATAGTCGGCTTCAGCATTGATTAGGGGCTCAAACGTGTTCTGGTACTGGTACGCGTCCTCATAGCGCAGCAACACACGCGGCACCTCTATCTCTGGACCCCCAGTCTCAGAGACCGCATTACCCGAGCTTCTGATCCAGGTGTCTTCCAGAGCACGAATCTGCTGCGAGCTAAGAGCCCGAGATCCCTGCTGCGCCTGCTTCGAAGGCTCCTGTACAAGCCAGTTGATCAGTTGTCGTTCGTGGATCAGAGGCTGCCACTGGAGGGCATCCCACATGACGTCCTTTGAGGACGGCGCCGATGCACACGCGCGGCACAGTATGACCACAACTGTGTCGCTCTTTGCCGGGATAAACCCTAGTGAAAAGACGTTGCGCACTCCGCAGTTGTAGCATTCGAGGGTCGTATCGCCAAGCTGGCTACCGGGGTGCAGCTGCACCTCCTTGTGATGCGCCTTGACTAGATGCCAGATGATATGCGAGCTCGAGGTTTTACCACGCGCGTTACAGAACCAGCGCTTGCATCCAAGGCACTTGATCACGCTGCTCTCCTCCTCGATGCCGCAGTACGCACATGCGTGCTCTGCCGACTCTTTGTCGCCGCTGTTGCCATTATCATCGCTGTCGCTGCCGTATGTCTCGCTAGCTGCTGCGCTAAGCGCCAGCTGCGAAAGCTTGAGCGAGTCGATATCGCCATCCACAACTACAGGCTCATCCTGTGTAACCATTGCAATACTAAGCCACGGTCTATTGTCGTCGTCTGCACTTTACCAAGTAGCTGATACACTAATGTGGGCGGTTGGAAGTAAGTCAAAACTGAGCGTATTC
Organism: Coemansia erecta; assembly: GCA_027574685.1. Classification (NCBI taxonomy): domain Eukaryota; kingdom Fungi; phylum Kickxellomycota; class Kickxellomycetes; order Kickxellales; family Kickxellaceae; genus Coemansia; species Coemansia erecta. The sequence continues at coordinate 87,887 of JANBOJ010000008.1, read as the reverse complement.
AGAGGTGGCTCGTATCTAGTGTCTCGGCTATCGGAACATTCACAACTCGTGCAAAGACAAGAGAGGTCAATTTGAGAGATATCGCAGTTTTTTTAGAGAGAAAGAAAGAGGGCAAACGAAAGGAGACGAAATTTTAACGAGGGGATCAGATCCAAATCCACCTATGGTTGGCAGCACAGTAAATCAATCAGCATCAGGATCAAACATTTGACAGGGTGTGCCGCAGCTGCAGCAAACCTTCATTTGCTGGGGTTCACTCTTCTTCTTTTTCGAATTGAAAGCTATAATTTCGTCCCTGACGCGTAAGCGACAATCAATCTCTATACAATTCTTTTTGCTATTATTTTCGCAGAGCGGCAACCTTGAGCCATGAACAACAATCCCAACTACGTCAACAACGCCAACGTTAACAACCCTAACGTTAACAACCCCAACGTTAACAACCCTAACGGCAATAACCCTAACAACGCCAACAACGCGAACGCTGTTGACCCCACCGCCAGGATTAACAGTCTCGCAAAGCAGTTTGTTGACTTCTATTACCAGTCCTTTGATGCAGACCGCAAGTCTCTGGCAAATCTCTACGTACGTGTCTTTACAGATAGGAAACAACAGCGTCGCTGCTGCTAGAACCGAATAGCGACAGTGGGTAGTTCTGGTCGTTGACATCCTCCTGAAATCAGATCCCTGCCGCTGAGCATGTATTCACACGCCCACCTCACATGCTATTTCTGCGTCTTGTGCTTACCACTTCTGCATATGTATATACTTGCGTTTATCGAGGCAACACACTAACATCTATAATCGCCCAGAGACAAACCATCGATGCTTTGTCTCTACTCGTTATTTTATATTTGTGTAGAGACCCATGTCAATGATGACCTGGGAGGGCACCCAGCTGCGGGGTGGCGAGGCAATCATTGAGAAGCTGGCAGTAAGTACCACAGCCCTATATGAACTAGTTGAGAGCACATATATGGCTCGGATGGTTACTAAATTGATGATATGCATGTAGTCCCTTCCCTTCCAGAGAGTTGCGCACAAGATTACGACCACCGACGCTCAGCAGTCGCTGCCAAATGTCAATGCGGTTATTATCCTGGTCACTGGCCAGCTCCTTGTTGACGAGGAGACCAAGCCCCAGCAGTTCTCTCAGACTTTCCAGCTGGTCGAGGATAACGGCTTCTTTGTCTACAACGACGTCTTCCGCCTTAACTACGCCTAGAGAAGATGTAGCCTCAAGATGGAATATAAGTCATATCATTTGTTGATCCATTTTTGTCACTCTGGTTTGTTTACGAAATTCAAAAACTATTTCTCAAACAGTAGCACCGATATCCCAACGACAGTCCGTATGTTGTTGACCAAAAATGAATTAAGGGTCCTTTTTTAATAAAAATATTTGGTAACTGAAAAGAGGAGGTATATCCTCAGAGGGCAAATGTCGCCAGAACGGCCGCAACAAGCGCGGTCCATGCACCTGCAGCCACCGATACGGATCTGGTACCAGCATTTGGATTGTAGTTCTTTGGAACGCCGTCGTTTGACTGAGAATAGCGTGAATTGTACATCGAGAACGGGAGCATGAACTGGAAGAGCTTTCCGGGATATACGTGCGTGCTGTTGTCCCATCCAATGTCGCTGTCGTAGATGTACAATTTGTATCCGGTTCCCTCTCTCAGCGTATAACCAGGCGGGCTCTCCGTAATGGTATCCCAGTTGTATGCCTTTGGCGAGGCGCTAACGTTCTGGGCAATGTACCAGTAGAGTGGCTTTGTGGTTCCTGGCTGGAAGTACCCCGATGGCATCTGACCCCGAATAGTAATGAGCGAAGGCGGCTTCTTCATGTTGTTGTCGTAGTCCCACTGGAGCTTAACAGTTGATGCAATTTCGAACAATGGTGACTCGACTGACTGAGGCGGTGTTTTCATGACGATACGGCCAGGCTGCCCGTTCGATGAGCCCGAGCTGGTGCTGGATGGCGATTTAGATCCGCTGGTGGTTTTTGAAGGAGACGAGCTGTCTCCACTGTTGTTGTTATTGTTGTTGTTTAGCGAAATGCCAAAACTGTTGCTGGAACTGGCGCTGGCACTGGGGCTGGCATTAGACCCTGAAAGCGAAATATCGTTGCTGTTGCTGCTGGTGTCGGGGGACAGACTAAGCACACCGTTTGAGTTCAGCGTGAGATCGCGGTTCTCGCTGTCCTTGCCATCGCCGCTGCTGTTTGCCGAATTTTTGGCGCTGTCGGCCTTACTGCTATCAGACTTGCTGTCAGAACTAGCGACCGACCCCGAGTCGCCCTTGGGGTCAGTGCCCTTGCTAGCATCGGTGTTAGCTGGAGCCTCTAGTTAAAGTGGAAGGTGTGGTTATTTTTAGAAAAGAATACAAGATTAGAAGCAATGTCCAGATATTACAAAGTCAAATGATACATTGTGTGTTGGTGTGTGTGTGTTTTTTTACAAAACATCCAGTTCATTCTTACCATCTGCTGCCAGAACACCGTGGCCAAGTATTGATATCAGAAAACAGAGCGCCAGCGCAAAAAGAAACAGCCTGCGCGACGAGCGCATACAGTTCAACATTATAAAGTCGATGTATATGATGTATATGTAATGCGATATGGCTGTAAAGATATGCACCGGCCTTTTTGCAATATACTCGCCAAAAGATTCTGCCCTAACAAAACGACACTAGCAAATCCTCTCAAAAAGTGACTGATTATATAGGTGCCAGTATTTCGAATATGCACCTGTACCCAGGTTAATATTGCTATCAGCTGGAAATGATGACACTCGACGTCTTTAGAAAGCAATAGAGTGTAGAAAGTATTAGAATAAAAATACTCGATAGTTCAAAAAAGGTAGGACGAAAAAAGAGAGACGAGCTAGAGCATCAAGGAACTAAAAGAAAGAAAAGCAGAGACAAGCCAATTCGAAAACACCAGCAACAGCAGCAGCAGAAGCAGCAGCCAGACACCGCCACCTTTGTGCCTCCCCTTATTCGGTCATGAAGCCCGGAACCAGGACGAAAAGAGGGAGCAAGTCTGCTGGCGCAACCGCCAGCGCGCCCTCTGATGATGGGAAACCAGGCAGTAGAGTGTTGGTGTTGACACAACGCATTGTTGTTGCTGGCCAAAACAATGCCTCTCCACGAAACGCAGTGCGGCATATGTTTGCCTGCTTTCTCACACCGAAGTGCTGCGATTGTTCTGCTTGGAGCTGATAGGTTGGCTCAGGAAATACGAAGCTGAGATGTTTTTTCTGCTTTTTTTCCAAATAAATGTATGCGCGTGCGTGCGTGCGTGTGGCGCTCTGACCATATTCTAGTGGGAATTTCTAGTAGAAAGTTTTATGCTTCTGATGCACGGTAGTATTGTTCGACAGCGAGATCAAATGCTTTGGCCTACATGGTGTTTGTGCGCAGCATACTATCTGTCTTGTATGTTCCGGGAAATGCGCCGACAGACAGCGGGGGACAAGAAAACAGGAACTGTGGTGGATTCATTGTGCGTAGTGAAATGCTCAAATGACTAATCGTTGGATATACTAAAATTTAATGCTAAATGCGTCGGCAGACACATACATAGACTCATGCGAGCATGGGTGGATATTGTCTGGAGATTTGGCTAGCAGGCGTCGCCTCCATTACATAAGCACACCAATTGCGCCCAGGAAGATGGCGCCAACGACGGTCCACAGATGGACCGCCGCATTTGTGGCGCTGCTAACCGGGTTGTAGCCCACCGGAACACCGTTGTTAGTCAGGCCGTAGCGCGAATTGTACATGTTGAACACAAACTGCAGCGGAATGACCCTTCCGGCACCAGGCGTGTAGTTTGTGGGCCCAGAGTCGCTGTCGTAGATGTACATGTTGTAGCTAGTAGCCTCCGAAAAGGCAATTCCAGGCGCACCAACAGTGACAGTATCCCAGGTGTAGTTTCTCAGAGTGCCGGAGATGTTGACCGCGATGTCCCAGTCGCATGTCGCAGCCTGGTTGATCGACTTTCCGCTGCCCTTGGGGAACTTGCCGCAAATGCTGACCTTGGAGGGAGGGCGCAAAGTGTCCTTGTTGTACTTCCATCCGATAACAACATCCTCGCCAATGACAAACATCGGGGTGGGAACCGTGGTGAGATCGGGGGTAGTCAGGGTTATCAGCTGAGGCAGACCCGTCTCCTCATAGCTCTCGTCGAAGCTCTGAGCGGGATCATCGTCATTGTCATCATTCTGATCGTTCTCGCTGTTCTCGTCATCTCCAGCATTAGCGTCGTTTGGCAGCTCACCCTGGTCGTCCTCGGTATTTTCGTCTGTGTTGTCATTGTCAGTTGCCTCTTCTGTCTGGGCCGAGGTGCGTCGCGAGGTCGATGCCGATGTGGCCTTTGTCGTATCGGCATCAGTTACTGTCGCCGAGTCCTGAGAGTCTCCTCCATCTATAGAGAAGGTAGATAGAATCGGCGATGAGTACGCGCGTGTGTGTGGGAATAGGGATACAATGGGTGGTCAACAGTAGCAGCACAACGTGCTACTGGGGTTTGCAGAAACAATCACAAAGAGAGTGGGCCTTACCATTCTGAGCAGATGTGGTGCTTGCCAAACAGAAAAGCGCCAGCGCCACCGCAACAAATAGCCTGTACAATGTAAGTCCCCGCATTGGCTCTTATCTCTATCTCTCCCGCTTTTATGGTGTCTATATGTAGGGTATATAGGGTGTGTGTAGTAGGCGAAACTCCAGAAAATAAGCCAGGGACCGCGCCTTTTTTCTCTCGACGATATTAGCGATAGTTTAAAACGTTAATGAAGAGCAGCAATAGAAGAGAAGAGGGAAAAGTGGAAAAATAAAACAATTTTTTCTGTGGATTTATTTTGGGCACTTTCAGCGCCTTTAACAAACAAGTTATTTTTGGATCTGCACAGAAGGAAAGAGAGAGAGAGAGAGCAGCAGCAGCAGATTTCCAATGATTGGCTGCCTGCGGAAAGCAGGAGGTGTTAAAGGGACCGGCACTACCAACACGACCAGCAAGAAACCGGCGATAGCCGCTAGTCAGAGAACCCTTACAGAAGTCCCTGGCAGTAGCAGCACGTAGTGTGCGACCGTGTGTAATACTCACACCCTTGCCGAGAAATGTAAACAATAAAAGCAGTACAGCAAACTCTACAGATGATAGTTTAGGTGGTCAGCCACCCTTTTCATCTCACACATCTCTTTTGCACTGTCCTCCTGCGTATGCTCATTTTTCTCTCTCTCTCTCACAAGTATGAATAGCATTGACCTGCTTCCTCCTGCGTGCGCCAGGCTGCTTCACGAAAAGGCCCGCCGTAAGCTCTCGTAGGTACCATGCCTTGTGCAGTAAACGGATGTTGCATGTGTGGTCCAGCATCTATTCAAAGTAGAGTTTCCTCTTGTCTTGCGGTGCCCGCTGTAGGTTTGCGCAGATTGCCGACCAGCTGGGCCACGACGAAGTATGGACGGCTGCACTGTTCTACGGACGCGCAACGCCTTCGCTTAAAGACATACACCTGCTTGCTGATATGCTGAACCTGTCTCCAGAGACCCTCGAGGAGGACTTTCGGATGGCCGGGCCACCAACACGTGAGGTTACAGTCCCGACAACGACGGACCCTGTCGTATACCCGTTCCAGGAGGCCATATCGCTCTATGCGCCAGCTATCCGCACCGTGATTGTCGAGAAGCTTGGGGACGGCGCAGTCGATACATCCAGCATGAAGGTCCGCATCGAAAAGGTGCCTCATAGAAAAGGTAACGGCGTCAGGCTAATCCTCGAGTCTGGGTTTGCGCCGTTCCAAAGCTGGTGAGATGGCGCATGAAACTTTACTGCAAGCTATTATTTTTTATAAAAGAAACATGTAACGCTCAGGGCATGAAATCGTCTGACAGCATGCTTCCGCCGAGAGTGACCTTCTCGCCAGGCTTGAACGACGGCATGCCGAGGTAGGGGCATGACGAGCAGCGGAACGCATCGCCCAGACTGCAGTTGCCGCACGATGACTTGACATTGACCAGATCGACCGGCCGGGTTGGCTTCTTGACCTTCTCCTTTGGCTTGCACGCATTGTTCTCGTCCGGCTCAAGACCGTCTGCCAGGCCGCACGTGCAGTTCTTGCACGCTCTCCGCTTTGCTGGAACTCCGTCTGGCCGTGCAAGAGTCGATGCATCGGGCCTTGCAAAGTCCTCTTCCTCAAGTAGATCATCCTGATCCTCGATCTCGGCGTCGTCGTCGTCGTCGTCGGACTCGACATTGAGCATCCATGCCTTCTTTGGCTTGTCTGCGTCATCTGCAGAACCGCCCTGCTTGTTCCTGTTCTTCTTGCCAAATGATAGCGCTGCAGCTGCACCTACGTTATATGCCGGCTTGTTTGCTGTGACCCATGCGGACTGTACACCTACGCTTGACTCGGAGATAATCGATACTGCATCAGAAAGCTTCCAGCTTTCGGTGGCCAGCTCACGAAGAGCAGATTCCGAAACAGTCTCACTGCGGATAACCTGGGCATCTACAAAACCGGCAAACTTGAGCTGCTGCACGAGCTCGTCCTGAGAGCGAGTGACTGGCAACGCATCAGAGCGAGGCGTACCATCTACGACAAGCTCGCATATCTCAAGAGTGCCAGAGGGCTTTAGTGCCAGAAGCAGGTTGGCCAGTACTTTGCTGCTGTGCTCGACTGCATGCGGGCCAACCGGACTGGCAATAACTCGGTCATACTTGGAGCTCGCAACTGCCGCTGAGCCGTCCTCAATGCGGTCAATCTGCTCAAAGTCGACCTTTCCAGCCGTACCGACCTGAGACCGCAGAGAATCCCGCAGCTGCTGCAGCGCATCAAGACTATTTGCATCTGAGCCGGCACGAGCGACAAGAAGTATGTGCTGCCCAGGCTCAGCTGTGTATGGTGCTGACGAACGGGTTGTCGAGGTCATTTGCTAATATATAGAAAGTGTAATGGATAAATTCCAAGAAAAGAAAAAGAAAAAAGTGAGGACTTTACCCTTCCCTTTTTTGATCACACTCATCTCTTTATGATGACAAATCTGATCACGGCTCAGATGTCGACTCACCGAGCCGTCTGAATTGCGGTTCCTCTCGAACCAGAGATGGCGTGTCATCCCTCTGTTCGCTTTTGTTGTTGTTGTTGTTGAATACATTTCTGACTCTGATTTGCTGGTCCTCAATATGAAAACAAGTTCGACGCCCAAGGTGGGCTACATTTCGGTGCTCTACCTGGCGGCGGTGTCCTCGCTGCTTGCTCAGGTGTGCTCTGCGGTCAAGCGCGAGGACTTTAGAACCTGCGAGCAGTCTGCCTTTTGCAATCGCCATCGCGTCTTTGCCGAGACAATGCTAAAAAAGACACAGGCACTTGACAAAGGTAGCACGATCCCACAGACGGCGTCGCCTTATTCTGTTCTTGAAAACAGCGTCTCGCTGGATGGCCACACGCTGGTTGCCTCGGTGCAGCACAGCGAGGAAAAGATCCCGCTTAAATTCGAGCTGAGCTTTATGGAAAGCGGCGTTGTGCGTTTCCGTGCTCAGGAGGAAGAGCCGCTGACCCCTCGATTCGACGATACCCAGAAGCTTGTTCTTCGCGAGGAGGGCACGGCTTTGCCCTATGCATCGCCAGGCAGCATTGAGCTTGTTACTGAGGTTATCGATAAAGTAACCACGCACACAGTCAGCTACCTCAAGGGAAACTCGACTTTCAGCGTGCGAATGGCCGAGTCTCCCTGGTCGCTAGACTATCTTGTCGATAACAAGCCTACTATCCGACTCAACACCAAAGGTCTTTTCCGCTTCGAGTATCTCCGGCAGAAGCCGGCCTCTGACGAAGCCGATACTGCGTCTGGCGAATGGGAGGAAAAGTTCAAAACATGGACCGACTCGAAGCCCAATGGGCCCGAGTCGTTTGGGATGGATATCAGCTTTAGCGGATTCGAGCACGTCTACGGAATCCCCGAACATAGTTCGCCGCTGTCGCTCAAAGATACCCGAGGCGGCGACAAAAACGCATATGATCAGCCATACCGTCTGTACAATCTTGACGTATTTGAGTACGAGCTTGACAACCCGATGGCGCTCTACGGATCTATTCCATTTATGGTGGCACACAACGCCGAGTCGACCGTCGGCGTCTTCTGGATGAATGCGGCCGAGACATGGATCGATGTCACGCGCGAGAAGAGCAATACGCTTGGCAGCCTGTTTAGCCGCGGCAGCACAAAGCAGATGCCGGCTGTTAACACACACTGGGTTAGCGAGTCGGGTGTCCTGGATGTGTTTCTGCTTCCGGGCCCGAATACTGCCGATGTATATCGACAGTATGCAGAGCTTGTCGAGCCTACGCCGCTGCCACGGGCGTTCTCGCTGGGATACCACCAGTGCCGCTGGAACTACATTGATCAGGAGGATGTGCTGTCGGTCAGCTCTAAACTCGAGGAGCACGAGATCCCGTACGATGTGATCTGGCTTGACATTGAGCATACTGACGGCAAGCGCTATTTCACCTGGGACTCTGCAAAGTTCCCGGATCCGACCGCAATGCAGAACGAGCTTGCACGTGCAGGACACAAGCTGGTCAACGTAGTCGATCCTCACATCAAGCGTGACAGCGCCTACCGGGTATGGAAGGAGGCAAGCGACAACGGTTACTTTGTTAAAACGAGAGATGGGTCTGAGGATTTCCAGGGATGGTGCTGGCCGGGTGATTCAAACTGGGTCGACTATTTTAACCCTGATGCCTGCAAATGGATTAGCGAGCAGTTCCACATTGACCACTACAACCAGTCGACGGAGAACCTGTTTGTTTGGAACGACATGAACGAGCCATCGGTGTTTAACGGGCCTGAGATTACGATGGACAAGGATGCCCGGCACCACGGAGGCTGGGAACATCGCGATGTGCACAACATCTTTGGAATGCTATACCACAAGGCCACTGCAGATGGACTGCGCACTCGCGAGTCTCCAAGCAAACGCCCATTTGTGCTGTCGCGCGCTTACTTTGCTGGATCGCAGCGCTACGGCGCAATCTGGACAGGCGACAACACCGCCGAATGGAGTCATCTTCAGGCGTCCATACCCATGGTCCTGAGCAACAACGTCGCAGGTTTGCACTTTATTGGAGCTGATGTGGGCGGTTTCTTTGGCAACCCCGACCAAAAGCTGCTTACTCGCTGGTACCAGCTCGGCATCTGGTATCCATTCTTCCGTGCTCACGCACATATCGACACCAAGCGCCGCGAGCCGTGGCTTTTGGGCGAGCCATATCTTTCCCACATTCGCGATGCCATCCGTGAGCGCTATCGCCTGCTGCCCTACTGGTACACGCTGTTCCGCGAGGCTAGCATCACCGGCATGCCGATTGTGCGTCCCATGTGGATAGAGTTTCCCTTAGAGACCAAGCTTTTTGCCGAGCAAGACGCATTTATGGTCGGATCCGCAATCATGGTTGTTCCGGCAACAGACTCGAACACGAACCAGGTCATCGACGTTGCGTTCCCCTCCCAGGAGAACTGGTACGACATCAAGACGCACGCCTCTTACATTGGACCCGCTAAGCGCCAGTTCTCGGTTGATCTTTCGACTACGTTGGTTTTCGCACGCGGAGGGTCGGTCATTGCTACGCGTGAGCGCCATCGCAGCTCGTCGGACCTTATGAAGCGGGACCCATTCACAGTCTACGTCTATGTTGGCCGCAACGGAACTGCTGGTGGCAGACTGTATGTCGACGATGGCGATACCTACGACTATGAGCAGGGCGCGTTTATTGAGCGCGAGCTCTCCTTCTCTGAGGCTAAGCTTACATCACGTGCATCGACCCAGACCAAGGACACGCCTGCCTATCAGGAGTATCTCAAAAAGATGGCGACGGTGCGTGTAGAGCGTCTAGTCGTCGTTGGTCTTCGCAATCCACTGACCAAGGCCACTGTAGCCGAGAACGGCGTGACTCGTGAAATCGAGCTGAGCTATAGGGGCGCTGCAAATGATGCCGAGTGTGTCGTTCGCGATCCTGCGGTTCATATTGGCGAGGACTGGGAGATTACTCTGTCTTAGGAAACACGCAATGTTACGCATAGTGTATTCACAAAATTTCTATGGTATTGAAACTGTATGCTGCTACTAGACAAAGTTGCCGGTGTTTGAGCGCATGTACGCTCCTGCCGCAGTGCTAACTGCCGCTTGGCCAGCTCCGCTCTGCGCAAAACCGACGTAAGCCTGCTGCTTTGCCTCGGCAAAAGTGTGTCCTCTGATCGAGTAGTGTTTGCGCACCTTTCTGTACATGAATATCGACGCAAGGAAGTGCAGCACCCAGAACGAAAACGAGATACCGCAGAGAGCTGCGGCCGCCTTCTTGCCGCTTGACAAGCACTGAAGCATGATGATCATGCCGGCAGACCCGGCACTCGGAACGCCGACAGCCATATACGCATCAAACAGAATGTGGAAGCCGTTGAAGATAAAGAACAGATAGAAGAACATGCTCGAGTCCTTCATGTAGGCATTGTACACCGGACGGTACCACAGGAAAAAGCTTCCAGCACTGATTGTGAACAGGTAGACGAAGCTTGATCCGAAGGTAGCTCCCGTGTTGGACAGATCCTTGCCGCCAGTAAGGAGGACTATAAGACAAGCAACGCAGTTGAAAACCAGCATAGCCTCCAGGGCCAGCCAGAGATAAAATATCGTGCGAACCGTGCGTCTGTCGCCAGTCGGAACCTCGATGTCGATTGCATGGTACATGACGGGATACAGCGGCGGAAAATTTAGCGCCGGGCGAGCACCGGACGCCAGGGACTGTACATGCGCCTCTCGTGCCATGAGCTCGCGTTCGCGTGCCTCCAGCATCTCTTCTCTCCGCCTCAGCTCTCCCTCGCGGCTGTCTAGCGGTGGGTTTCCGCTGGACTTTAGATAGCTGCCATCGTCTGCCCCAAACTTGCCACTACCACCACCGCCATACGAGTTGTCGCCTGCATCGGCACCTGCGCCGATTGGCGAATATGCGCCCCCACGGCCACCACCAAGCCCGACGCCCGAAAAGAACCCGCCTGCATCCTCGCTGCTCCGCACCGGGTGAAGCTGGACTGCGTCATGGTCATCGTCTACCAACTGCCGTCCGTAGTTGGCGTTTCTGTTATGAGACGTCGAGTTAATACTCGAGTCGCCAAATGGATTGTCCGAAAACGGATCCTCATTATTCTGGTCTTCAAACGGATTGCGTGCCATTGCTGAAAGGAATATAATTTTTTTATTAAGCAAAGAAAGAGAAGAGGTAAAGGCTCATGAACGGCGGAAAAAATGAAAGTGTGACGTTGCTTTCTCTTGGCACAAATTCCTAATCCGATTTACGTCGCAGATTTTCTGTCGGCGATTTCGCTGTCAGTCAAAAATCTATAGCATAGCGACGGTGTGCTTTTTGTCCACCGGGTGTGCGGGTCGTTTCTAGAACGGGACGGCGAGCGATCTCTGCGGTCGTTGCGATGTTTTCCGCCGTTCTGCAACTCGGGGTTGCCATCAACGCTGGTCCGTCTACTAGCCTTGCTATCCCTGTCAGCGGTCTGGCGAGTGTCTTCGGCAGCGGCATTTGCTGCCGCGGCAACAATGGATATGGACTTCTCGGGTATCTTTGGGTTCATACCAGCATCTTGCCCTTGGCTCTTTTCAGTCTTCTGTTTCTTGCTTGCGTTTTTACCCTTGGTCTTGGCACCGGGTTTCTGGAATGCAACACCACAGTTGCTGCCCTCAACCGGGACTGTGGTAATATCGTTCGTTAAAACCGTGTCGTTATTTGCCTCTTCATCGCTTATGAGCTCGTCCATTCGAGCCTTCGTAATTAAACCGCACTCGAGCAGCTTTCCGTGTTCGGGGTGAAACTGCGTTCCGTTGATCGATTCAAGCGTTGTTTTGGCGTCGGCGCTCGACACAAATGAGGCATATCCACGGGTTTTGATCGAGTTGAGCCAGACCTTATCTGACTTGCCATACTTGTTTAGGAACTCTTCAAGCTTTTGGGCTGTCAGCGGGCGCTCAAGATTTTTAAGATATAGAGCGCAAAGATCACCGCTGTCGCTATTACTCAAGCTACTCACATCCGCTTGGTGGCTGGCAGGTTCGGCTTCCTTGTCTTCGGTATCTGCAAAGTCATCAACGTTCATGTCAATTCCGTCATCCTCATTCTTCCGCTTGAGACTGTTCTCGTCGCCGCCATTTGTTTCCTGGCTCTGTGCAGCTTCGTTCGATTCTTCAGGGATAATGTCGTTATCAGATGCTACAGGGACATCTGCCGAACCTTCTTCAGCATCCTGATCAGGCGTATCTGGCGCAGAGTCGCCTGAAAGCCGAAGAGCCTCTTCAAGACGCTCGACCAAATCCTTCTTTAGCCCATTCGTTGGCAGATTCCTCGCCGTAAGCTCCTTGCGCAAGTCGGCAACCTTGAGCTCGCTAGGAATAAGTGCTGACATTACTGATTGGTGACTCGACGTATACTGAAATTGAAAAGGTTATAAAAGGAGCAGAAACCAAACAAAAAAGAGGGAAGCAATGTTTCAAAACAGTCAGACGCGTTTTCCCCGCTCATATTGTGATTTAGTAAACTGGATCAGATCAGATCATCATGATTGGCTCTGACAGAATATTGTGGGAATTTGCGATATGCACATACAAAAGCCGAATTTGCACGCTGTTCTGTCTGCTGTGCTCTATCTGGGGTTTGAGTGCACTGGCACTCGTTGAATATAAAATGGAGCAGATGCGCAGCCTAAAATATAAATGTGAAACAACAGCTAACCGCTAGTTGCTTTGTCTTTTTGTGTACATCTAAATTCAGCTCTAAGCACAGCACCAACCACCAACCACCAGCCACCAACCGCCAGCATCCCCTGATCCATGAAGCTTTATCTGCCTGCAGTTGTGACCCTGACGGCATCCCTATCCGTCGCCAAGGCCGTGGCTCGAGCAGATCCTGGACCTGCACCATACCCTGTGACTGAGCCACAGATCCCTGCCGACGCAAACATACTATGGCGTAGATGCCATAGACATTGCAGCCACCACTGGAACTATCGCCACTGCATGCGCCGTTGCATGATCTGACAGCAGCCGTCTCAACACTACATGACCCAATTTTCAACATAATACTAAACGTGAACCATGTTTATTGTTAATAGTCGCCGTTTATTACTCGGAGAATGTTAGCACTCAGACAGAATACAAGAATAAACAGCCCGTATACAACAAGCAACACGGAAATGACCTTCATGCGTGTCCAGCTTGCATTCCGATGCATCTTGTAATAGAATACGCCAGGCAGAATGAACGAGATACAGGTGGACCCAGTCGAGCCGACAAACGATAATACGAGGTCAAGGCTAGAGACGGTCATTGCCACAATGTATGAGAGCAGCATAAGGCCAACAGTAATACCAATGTGCTTTGCTGGCGACATTACATGAACAACAGCGGTTGGCGTAGCTTCATCATTTGGCGCGTCTTCGTTCGGATCAGATCCTTGGTCAACAATCGCCTCAAACTCAGGCTGCTTGGTCCACGAGTGATATATGCTAGTAACAACCTTGTCTAGACAGTTACGCGCGGGATGGCATTGGAGCGGGTATGAGAACAGAACTAGAATCGCAATGGACAGGCGGCAGAATGTGACCAATGTGCCGTTGTTGTACATTGTAAGAAGATTGGGTGCAACTTTGCTGCCGAATGTCAGATACCCGAGAATCGCAATCCACTGGTAGGCCGCGCAGGCGCTTCCCATGCTGAGGGCAATAACACCATTGACCTGCTTTGAACTGTTGTCGCGCAGCTCGTTGTAAACGCTGAATATGTTTTGGTGGCATGTAAACGCAAACACAAACACGGGGAGGTGTGTAAAGAAGCTCTTTGACCATCTGAAAAACACAATGTCACCAGCAGGCAGTGGTTCTCGTGTAGGAGAAAAATAGAATATAGCCACGACGGCGATCAGATATACCACGGCGATCAGGGCAGTCATGCTTGTATACTTTAGCGCATCAAGGCGTCTTTGGAATGCCAGCGGTATAAGGGCAACAATCGCAAATGTAATCCAGAAGCTGCGAGCGAGCAGCAGCGGCATCCTAAACCCAAAGGCTTCAGCAATCTCTGGCATAAGATCGCCAAAGATGATTAGGTAAGAGATGGATACTCCAAAGCATTTTATAGCAATCGCCGCGTCGAAAAACACAGCGGCCTTGGGATATGTAAGCTTCGAGACGGCAAAGAACGACGCATCACGGCCGTTTGTCCGACGAGCACAACGGGAGAGCAGGTAGAGACCCATGCCTGATGTAAATGCCGAAAACATAATGACTAGAGATCCCAGCGCAAGACCTAGCGAAGCCATGGCGTTAGGCATGCTCAGCATACCCGAGCCCAAGATGGTATTGGCCAGGTTTATTGTTGAGGACATAATTGTGCCTGTAGGCTCGTCAACATCCTCTTCAAAGAATCGCTCGCTAGCAATACTCTCACGGAAAGACTGTGCTCGCGAGCGTATGGCTGGCAACACGTCGCCGCCTGGTAGCCTGACGTCAGAGTTGTCTTGGGTAGCCATTGTATCCTTCGAAGGATATAACTGATATGGCGGAAATAAGGAAGGCCGATTTAGGTATATGCGAATTGTAAAGTGGAGAGGAAGGCGGAGAAGAAAGCGTACAACTTTAGAAAAGAACGGCCAAATGGAAACACATATATCATGTGACACAGACCTGCCTGACACTGATTTGATTTGATTGGATTGGGTCTGCCGTGATCAGATCTAGTTGCGGTAAGTCCGGGACGTGCGTCAAGCTTCGATCTGATAAGCGCTGTCGAAGACAAGCCGGAAGTGCCGCCGACCAACCTGTTCAACTCCGACATTTTGGAAGTTTCTAAACCACTGAAACGGGCACGCGCACGACTCGCGTCAGCTTATCTCGCATAAATTGACATGCCTGGACCAGAGCAGCCAAGACATTTCCGCATCGTTTAAAAGGCTGTTTTCGGCTTTTCACTCTTGCAGCATCGCATCTCTTTCGTATACTCAGCTTTTTGTTTCATCATTTTTAACAATGGATACTACTAGCCTTGATACCTCTTCTCTGAGCAACATACACACAGGACAGGATAGCCTTCTCAAGCAGGCAAAGCGTCTTCAGACATATGTTTTGTCGGGAGCCAGCAGTCCCTATTCTGTCTCCACCACCAGTGCTGCCGGCAGAACCAAACGCGCCGTGTTTGCGACCCTATCGCGTCTACTGACATGTCTTGTCAATGAGCGTATTGTTTCGGCATACTATGTCGAGTATGGAAACTCGGTTGCTAGCAGCTACCTTGTTTTCGTGCCTAGTAACACCACTATCAATGGTATATATGCTAGCTGCTTTGCACTCTCTCAGGTGTGCCATAAACCCGTGCTTGCAAGTCCCTCGGTGGATGGGTGCGACAGTATTCATCAGGTGCTTCTTCTAGATCCTGAGGATCTTGGCATCTGCCAGTGGGTGCAGCAGGCGGACTCTGCAGCCTGTCCAGCCTTGGTAACCAGTCCGAGTCAAATCATGGAGATTGTAGGCAAGTGGAACAGCTATGAGGCCGATAAAATCCAGGCGATCTGCGCCGAACTGGACAGCTCTATCGAAAACCAGACCTGCGCATACAAGAATCGCCGACCTGACCCCGATATTCTCGCATCGACGGCAACCGAGTGGGAACAAAGCATTATCGAGGGGCATGCAACTCACCCAATGTATCGTGCTAGATACGCCATACCGCCGCTCAGTCCAATTTCCCCAGAGACTGACCTGTTCCAGCCCCGTCTTGGCTTTGTCGCGGTTCCTCGTGACAGGCTACGTGTTGAAGGAAACTTTGAAGACATTCTACTGCCCCTGTACAGCTCTGCTGACTATGACCTACATCGGGATACCAGCAAGATTTGCGGCGACCGCGGTAACGAGGATGGCAGTCCGTATATTCTCGACTACGTCAATCGCTCTGAGCAGGTTGTGATGCCGGTTCACCCCCTGCATATGCCTGCGGTACTTGAGCTATTCCCCTTTGCGCAGCAACTCCCATTCTCGGTGGCTGCCGAGGCACAGGCATCGCTGCGTACGGTCTGCCCCGAAGCACTGGCCCCGTTTGGCTATAATCTAAAGCTGCCACTCGGCATTAAGGTGTCTTCGGCGCTTCGGACAATCAGCCCATGGTCAACATTTGTTGGTCCACGAATTACCGAGGTAATCCCAGAAATCCTGCAAAGGGCGTCTGTTCCAGATGCGCTGCTTATTGCTGGCGAGCCTGCAAGTGCTGTGTCGAACGATATCGACTTTGACGTTGCCAAGTATCTTTCATGTGTTATCCGTAACGACCCGGAGTATATTTGCCGTGCCCGCGGTGAAAGGGTTATTCTGGCGGCAGCCCTGACCGGGTATAGCGACAGCGGCACAAGCGTGGTTGTTAGGCAGTGGAAGCTAGATACCTATGAGAAGCGACGTCTCTTTCTCCAAAACTACACAGACAAACTGTTTGACGCATTCCTTCCTCCAATTGTCAACCACGGATTTGCTTTCGAGTCGCACCCACAAAACAGCCTGCTGCGCATTGACGCAGCAACTGGCGAGATCAAGGGGTTTATTGTCCGCGACTTTGGAGGCGTCAAGGTCCATCGTGAAACGTTTGCACGCTCGACCGGAAAAACCATCGACATGCTTCCCGACTCTTGCACCGATGCAGCAGTGATGTACGAAGTGTATGATCTCGCATACCACACTCTTGTACAGTGCCAGCTCCACCGACTTGTTCGCGCTCTGGATCTTCACTACTATGGCAGTGGATGGGCTGTTGTTCGAGAGTCGTTTGAAAACAGAGTACCCGAGACGCACCCGCTGCGCCTTGCATGGTACCAGGCAACATTTGACCTCAAGTGCTTCATTACCATGAAGCTTGACGGACTTTATCGCGACTATATATACAAGAAAGTGCCTAACGTTCTGTTCTACGCTGGAGAAGAACATGGTGTCGTTTATTCACCTAGCATTGCAGCAAGCGCTGCCGCCTGTGTTTCTACTGCCGGTGATCTGTCATAAGCGGCATGCGCCATAACTCAAAGCTGGAATTGGCACCTTATAAAGTGGTTCATGTTTTTTTAGTCTGGGACTGTGTGCTTAGTGCATCCTTGCTCATTTGTTTTTTTTTTTTAATCTGGTGTCTATAAATCCTTGAAAAACATCATTTCAACACATGCATTATGCTCAGACACTATCTATGGAATACTAGCATGTTGGTTCAATTTCTGGCGATAATGTACACTCTCTGCGTGTTAAACCAATGCGTTATTTGCGAGGATAGTATTGGTATCGATTTTGATAGTACACCAGGCGGAGCATCGTTGATACGCGGTGGAAGGGTGCATCAGCTGGCGGATGGTAAACCCAATGTGCATAATGCGATAACAGTAACCAAGATTGTTTATATCGACAACCCCATGGAAACCGATGCGGCGCAGCTGGATATGTGCCCAACCATATCGGATTATACTCCAAGACGAGCAAACCCAGGTGGTAGCCAAAGTAGTCATACAGAGAAGAACTCATATTCCCGATGGCTATTTGCGCTATTCAAGCCCGCCTACCTAGTAAAGTCGGTAACGCTTTCTCTCTTTACCTATCTGTTTAGACCAATATTTTTTGCAGCAGTCTGGGCGATTCGCGTGCTGGTGTTTCGGCCCGCGATATTTATATACCTGCTTTTCTTGGAAAGGCCGTTCCAGGCGTTGCTGTCGTTTGTTCTCTGGATACTGCCTATGCTTGCATTTATTACTGCAATCACGCTGGTTGCCATCGTGATCGGTGGTACATTTGGATGGTTCAGCGCGGTTGCAGTCGGGGCTATCAATGCCGCGAGCCCAGACGACACACATCCATATACGAGCGACAAAAGTGAGCGCCATGCTCCCTCAACCTCAAACATCCCGCAAAGGGTTAAACTTGTGTTTAGCGACGAACAGGGTGAGTTCAGCGACAGTCGAATCGCAAATACGACATCGGCACAGCATCAGCCAGAAGATATCTGGACTCGGCGAAGAGGAGCTGTAACATCTTTGTTGGACTGAAACAAGACAAACTATATTTATTCGACTAATAAATGCCAAAACTAACGCGCAGCAAGAATGTCATCAATCTTCATCAGCATGCGCACAGTCTCGGTAGACAGCTCGATCGCACTAGTCGAAACCAGGAGAGGCTGAATGACGTTCTCCCGGAGCATGTCCGAAATAGTGCCCTTGCGAACGTTGATTCCTGCAGCCTTTTCGCCGTTTGCGTGGCGGTTGCGCAGCTCGGTGACAATTGAGATGGGGCTCAGACCCGAGTTTTCAGCAAGGGTGGTCGGAATGACCTCAACAGCCTCGGCAAACGCCTGGAAGCAGATCGACTGGAAGCCGGTCTGCGTCTTGGCCAGCTGCGACAGACGCTGCGAAATTTCGATTTCTGGAGCGCCACCGCCGACAACAAGCGCACGCTTCTTGACCAGGCAGCGGATAACACAGAGCGCATCGTGGATCGAGCGGTCGGCCTCGTCCAGAACGTACTGGTTAGCGCCACGCATAATAATCGACGCCGTCTTTCCGGCATTCTTGATACCGCTTATCTGAACAATGCGTGATCCATTCGACTCGGACTCCTCGACAAGATCGGCATAGCCCAGCTTGTCCTCGGTGAATGAGTCGATATCGGCGATAGGCTTGCAGCCTGTTGCCTTGCAGATGAACTCGATCTCGTCGCGCTCAATCTCCTTGATGGCCATGATCTTGAGCTTGGACAAAAAGTGTAGCGACAGACTGTTGACAGCATCGCGTAGAATCGACTTTTGAATAAGCAGAACTGTGCAGCCAGCCTTTTTGATCTTCTTGACAAGGTTGAGCAGGTAGTTGCGCTCCTCCTTCAGAATGCGGTCCATCTGGCGGTAGTCGTTGACGACCACCTGGTTGTCCATATCGGGCTTTGGAGGCGAGAGCTGGAACTGGATAAGACCGATCTTGGCCTTTTCGATTCTGGTTGGGCCGCCAGCCGAGGTGATGGCATTCTGGTTAAGCACAAGCCCAGGAACGAGCTCGCTGTCATCGATGGTGCCGCCGACCTTCTTGACAATGCGGATATCGTTCAGATCAACGTTTGTATCGACAGCGGGGTTGACGACGCGAAGGACCGAATCAACCACAATTGGGGCAAGGATGCTAGAGTACTGCGACACAACCTTTGAGCTAAGTGAGGTGGTAGCGCTCTTTAGCAAGAACTCGCGGTCGTCGAGGTTGATGGGGATCGAAATCTCCTCGAGGATCTTTACGGCCTCGATGGCTGCATGCTGGAAGCCTTCGGCAATCTGTGTCGGGTGGATGCCCTTCTTGAGCAGCTTCTCGGCAGCAGAAAGCAGGCTTCCTGCCAGAACAACAACCGACGTTGTACCATCACCAGCCTCTACGTCCTGCGCAGCAGAAAGGTCCACCAGCATGCGGGCTGCCGGGTGGAGCACAGACATGTGCTTGAGAATAGTGGCGCCGTCGTTCGAGATGACGACCTCCTTCTTTCCGGTCTCGATCATCTTGTCCATGCCACGCGGTCCGAGGCTCGTGCGGATGGCGTCGGCAACAGCTATAAAGTTCGGGCAGTAATAGCAAACAATGCAGTGTTAGACTGGTGATTCAGGACTAGTCAGGTCATGCTGCCAACCGGGGTGCTGCTGCTCTAGATTGAGTCAGGCAGGAATTCCAATGTGTCGAGTCTGTAATAAAAAAGTATGGCTTACCCTTGGCTGCTGTAATGTTGCTCAGACGCACCTGCGTTGGCTTATCCATCTGGTTGAAGGTGTCGTTCTTCTTTTTGGGAGCAGCAGATGCGCTCATTTTAGGAGCACCCGATGCAGCGACAGCGGCCATTCTAATGGTTCAGAGCTTTTTTGGTTGGAAAAGTAAACAAAAATTATGAAGTGTGCTAGAAAAACAACTTTGAATTCGTGTATTTTTGGCTGTTCATAAAAAAGAAGGCGACAGAAGCTTAGCCGAGTCGACTCAGCCAGAGTTGATCTCGGGTCTTGTATTGCGGCTCGCGATCTGTAGTATAGATTTTATTTGAAAGAAATTAATCAGACGCTGGGATCAGCGGATCCTGGCCACCGACCTTGGCGACAACTTCACGAGGCTGCTCGGCGCTCTGGCCAGCAATGTATGTCGGGAACGGAACAGCTGCTCCGTCGGGGAACAGACGGTGCTTGATCAGCTTGATCGAGTCGCGAACCTTGATGAACTGGTCGTCGTAGCCAGGAACAGAGCCCTTGACCCAGATGCAGTTGAGAGCTGTGTCGACCTTCATGACGGGTAGCCGCATCACGGTGACATTCTTGCCGCCCATACGGCCAGGCATCTTCTTTCCGGGGTAGACACGGGCCGGGTTGATGTTACCTGTTGATCCGAGCGAGCGGTGCGACAGCGAGTTACCATGGGATGCAGGGCCGCCACCAAAGCCCCAGCGCTTCATTACGCCCTGGAAACCCTTGCCCAGGCTAGGCGCGGTAACGTCAACCAGCTGACCGGGAACAAAGTGCGCTGCTGTAATCTCAGTGCCGACAGGAAGCACGGCATCCGGCGTGATCGGGAATTCGAAGAGCTTTGCCTTTGGCTCGATGCCGTGAGCCCTGAAGTGGCCCATCATTGGCTTGGTAACGTTCTTCTCCTTGCGCGTTCCGCATCCAATCTGAAGACGAGCCAGGGCAGGGTTGCTGGTCTTGAGTATGCTGACGACTTGCACATTCTCGAGCTGCAGGACGGTCACTGGTACGCGAACGCCCCACTCGTCCCACATTGCGGTCATGCCCTTTTTGCGCGCAATAACGCCGGTCCGCTTGGACTTTGGTGTATAGTCTGCAAGCTTGAGCTCTGAGACTTCGGGCATGTAGCGCACCTTTTCCTGTGGGAGCTTGGCCCGCAGCGCCAGCATGCTTGTGCTGAACTGGGCCCGTTGTGTCGTGCTGCTCAGAATTCGACCGGCAGCGCCCGTCGACCTGGCGGAGTAGAGCAGAGCAGAGAACATTAGCCGTCTATCGATTCAAGAACCACAAAAAATAAAGCAAAATTTTGGAGTCGACAGGAGGTGAAATTCAAACTTGAAGGTTATCATCGAGATCGGTCGGGTATCTGATCGGTTGATCGTGTAATTGGACCCCTAATTTTTTTTAGCGGATGTGAGGAGCAGACATTTGCCAAAGTCGCTGCCTTGGTTGCTGCCTGGTAATTGTTGTACATATACATATTAACCAACATTTTACTCTATCGTTGCGAGCACAGACATAAACATGGATATAGTGGGACCGCAGACTAACCCTGATGGCATGAGCGTGATTACTGTCCGTGTGATCAAGAGCTTTGAGTTCCGCACAAGCAAGAACCTGATCATCAAAGCAGACCTGTCTCAGACGACGGTTGGGAACCTCAAGGAGGCATGTCGCGAGCGTAGGTATTGATATTGCTTGGTTTGCTTGTGTGTAGGCAGCTTCTACGGTCATCTACAGAAAACGACTTTAACGGCAGGCTAAATGTTGATCCATTACGTCTCGTGTAGTTATCAAGACAAAGCCCGGATTCAAGCCATATCGCAATGTCACGCTTGATACACTCAAGATATACACGCACGCGTTTGGGCACAAGACCCAGAACCTGATTATTAACCTCGAGGACGATGGATTCCTCGAAGACGACAGCGCCATGCTTGATTTTGTCGGAATAAAGAACGAGACCGAACTCTCAATCTTTGAAAAGAAATTGTACGACGAGTATAAAGCGAACCCGGAAATGAACTGGTAGAGCCATGCTTGAAATGGATAACTTTTTTTGTTTAAATGGGACAATACAGGGACAAAAGTTTAGAAGCAAAAAAGGCTAGCTTTGTTTAGCGCGAGACCAGAGTATAGAGGGCCTTCGTCTCGGTGTAGAACTCGAGGCTCCAGGGGCCGTGCTCGCGGGTGGTTCCAGAGCATCCCATGCCGCCGAAGGGCATGTTGTCGTCCCAGCTCATCCAGCTGTTGCCCCAGACGCTGCCAGTGTTGAGCTGTCTCATGACGCGGTTGAGCTTGGTCTTGTCCTGGGTAAAGACCGACGAGCCAAGGCCGTATTGGCTGTCGTTGGCAAGCATAATGGCCTCTTCTTCGGTGTCAAACGGCATCATGCAGACGACAGGGCCAAAGATCTCCTCCTGCATGACGCGCGAGCTCTGCTTGATGCCGGTGATCAGGGTCGGCGCAACGTAGTATCCGCCCTCAAAGCCCTTGATGGTGAGCTTGCCGTCCTTCGAGATGCTCTTGACGTTGGGGTCGTTGGGGTTGAGCATAAACTCGACCTTGGCGCCCTCCTCCTGGGCCAGGCGGATGTAGCCGAGGACCTTCTCCATCTGCTTCTGGCTGACCATCGGGCCGTAGTAGGTGTTGGGGCTGGCGGGGTTGCCAACGCAGACCTCCTTCATGGTCATCTGGCGGAACATCTGGACGTACTTTTCGTAGATGTCGCGCTGGATATACTGGCGCGAGGCGCTAAGGCAGATCTCGCCCTGGTTCTGGAAGGCGGCGCGGACGCCGGTGGCAACGGCATGCTCAATGTTGCAGTCGTTGAAGACCAGGTTGGCGTTCTTTCCGCCAAGCTCAAGCGAGACGCGCTTGATCAGGCCGCCGGCCATGGCGCCGATCTTGGCGCCGGTCTCGCAGCCGCCGGTAAACGAGACCAGGCGGATGTCCTTGTGCTTGACCAGAGGCTCGCCGGCATTGACGCCAGTGCCAAAGACAAAGTTGGCGACGCCCTTCGGCAGACCGGCGGCCTGCAGAATCATGGTCAGCAGGTAGGGAGTGGCGCTGGTGAGCTCGGTGGGCTTGACGACGCAGGTGTTGCCGACGGCGATGCAGGGGGCGAGCTTCTCGCAGACCATCAGCATGGGGAAGTTCCAGGGCGTGATCAGGGCGGCGACGCCCGAGGGCACGTGCTGGGTGTTGGACTGGAGGATGGAGTTTTCGACCTTTGTGACGGCGGTGAGGGTGCAGGGGGCGTTCATGCGCGACTGAGACTCGGTGAAGCCCTCGACGATACATCTGGCGAACTGGCGGAAGTAGCCGGAGCATAGGGGCATGTCGGCGACTCTGGCGGAGACGATGGTCTTGCCCTGGTCCTGGGACTCGATCATGGCCAGCTTGTCGGCGTTCTGATCAATCAGGTCGGCGACGCGGTTGAGGATGGCGGCGCGCTCCTCTGGCGGGGTGTTGGACCAGACGGGGAAGGCAGCCTTGGCGGCACGGACGGCGTTGTCAATGTCGGTGTAGTTTGAGTCGGGGATGGCGCACGACTGCTGGCCAGTGGCGGGGTCGAAGCTGTTCATGTACTTGCTGGTGGTGGGCGGGCACCACTGGCCGTTGATGTAGTTTTGGATCTTGAGATCATTGACGCTGGCGGGGATGTTGAGGGCCGACATGTTGGACATTTTTTTTGTTTGGAGGAGTGATATTTTTTGTTTTGTTTGGTTGATAATAGTTACACGGGTGAGGACAGGAGCGAGTTTATATAGACGTTTTGACATGTACTACAATGTTGTTGTTGTTGTTGTTGTTGCTGTCAAATGTTTGGTGGCAGTGGGTAGTGCGACCCTAGTCCTTTAAGCGATATATGCCATGTTGAAGTATGCGATATGGCACGTAAATATATACATGGCATTCATTGTGCGAGGTGGTGTGGTGGCGGGCAGCGGCGTATAGAACGAATTGTTCCGAGATGCATGTAAAAGATTCCCAGGGTCAGATGCTAGAATGCAGAGTGGGATGCTGCAGAGAAAAAAAAAGATTAGAAAGTTTAGTGTATAAATGTTGCTATTGGGAACGGGGGCGTGTAGCATGTTTTCTTCTGATCCGTGCAATGAGGGCTTGGTGGAGGAAGATCAGACAATTAGATAACAAGATAATAAGAGCATTGCAGGAAGGGAGGGCATTTACACTTGCATCTGCAGGAGAGAGGTGCAGTTGTATTTTGAAGCAAGAAATAAAGAGAGAAGAAAGAAGAGTGAGAGAAAAGGGGTGGTTGTAGACCCAGTTGGTGCGTTATGCCGTCTGCTGGCTGGCTGATGCTTGTGCTGGCTGCAACAAGCAACGCAGCGCAGCAATCTACATAATTTCCATGCTTGTGTCGAGCTCGTGACGATATTCGCTGTCGGCAGAGGCAGCAGCAGAGGCAGCGTCATCGTCATCGTCTGCAGCGACTGTGGAGTGCGAGGGCGTAGCGACTAAGAGGCCAGAGGCAGCATCATCGGCGACAATGCGCATGAGCTCGTCGTAGTATTCAACGAGGCCGCTAGCCAGGCCGCGCTCGAGCGCCGCGTTCTCGGCAGCATAGTCCCTAGCCAGCGCCTCAGGCGAGACAGCAGCCGCGGCGCCGTCAACGGGAATCTCCGGCGCCGGAGCATCCACCGCCGCGAGCTGCGCGGCCACCAGCAGCTCGCAGTCACCAGCAGTGGCGGCAGCGTCGGCGGGCGCGACAAAGCACGCCGGGTGTGGCAGCCTGCGGCCAACCACGCAGTCGCGCAGCACTTGGTGCAGCCTGGTGCCCACCAGCGCCGCACGCACGTCCGCGTCCGACGCCTGCGGCCGCCCCGCCACCCTCGCCTGCACGGCCGGCCAGTCGTCGAGGGCGAACACCCGGCGCCACACGGTGCGCAGCGCCGCATCCGCCGCCATGTGCTCGGATGGCGGGCGCCGGCTGAGGATGTCGACGGCCAGGCCGTGGCGCGCGTGCAGCACGGCGGCGTCCGCAGGCGAGGGATGCTGCTGACCGGCGGGCTCGGCGTCGGCAAAGCCCAGCAGGTCGGCGAGGTCGACGGCCGCCAGCGCGCGGTCGGCCAGCACGCCGGCCAGGCGGCGGCAGTAGACGGCGTACAGCGCCGGCCGCGCGTGGCGGCACTCGGGCGTGGTGGTCGCCACGGCGGCGTCGTACGCCCCGTCGCCCGCAGCAGCAGCCGAGAGCGCCCGGCGCACGGCCGCCTGCGCGGCGCACAGCTCGAGCGCGTCGTCCAGCCGGGCGTGCGCCGGCGCCGCCGCAGGCTCCGCCACGTGCAGCGCCAGCTTGGCCACGCTGAGCAGGCTGCGGGCGCCCTCGACGCCGGCGGCCCGCGCAGCCAGCGCCAGCTGCGCCGCAGCCTCCGCGTACTCGCCGGCGGCGGCGTCGTGCACCCACGCCACGTGCACCAGCGCCTGCGGGTCCTGCGCGGCGCGCTGGGCCAGGTACTCGTCCAGCCAGGCGGCGGCGCGGCGCCCCGGCAGCAGCCGCGCCACGGCGAGCAGGCTGGCCCAGGCGCGGCGGCGCTCGTAGCACGCGCACAGCGCAAGCGCAAAGCCGCGGCCCAGGCGCGCGATCGCGCCGCGCACGTGCTGCGCGCCCTCGGGCCCGCGCATGGCCAGCAGCAGCGTCGCCAGCGCCGCCAGGTCGCCGTGCTCCTCGGCCAGCCGCCGCGCCGCGGCCGGGCGCCCGGCGGCGGCCAGCATCAGCAGCAGCCGCGGGCGCACGGCGGCGTAGCGCGCGGCCAGCGCGTCCGCGGGCTGCGCCGCCAGGCAGTCGGCGAAGGCGCGCAGGCCCAGGCCCACCAGCGCCGCCAGGCACCCGGCGTCGGCGTCGGCGTCGGCGTCGCGCTCCGCGCAGCGCACGGCGGCGACGACGGCCGCGTCGAACAGCGTCAGGCGGCGGCCGTCGGCGGCCACGTCGCCGGGCAGCGGCGGGCGGCCCGCCGGCGGCTCGCCGCGCAGCGCAAACACGGCCTCGGCCTGCGCGGCCAGCGCGGCGGCCATGGCCGGCGTGGCCGTCCACCAGGCGCACGGCGCAC
This sequence comes from Coemansia erecta, assembly GCA_027574685.1. Lineage (NCBI taxonomy): Eukaryota > Fungi > Kickxellomycota > Kickxellomycetes > Kickxellales > Kickxellaceae > Coemansia > Coemansia erecta. Next base: position 61,991 of record JANBOJ010000008.1, on the reverse strand, counting down.
CGGCCGGCAGCGCGTACAGCGCGGCGTGCGCGCGGCGGTAGCGCAGCGCCGGCTGCAGCGCCGCGGCCAGCAGCTGCGCGGGCTCCAGCGCCACGCGGCGCGCCTCGGCCAGCGCCCCGCCGGCGGCCACGGCCTGGCGCAGCGGCGGCGCGCGCGCGCACACGAAGCCCAGCAGCTCGCCCAGCAGCCGCACGTGGCGCCGCAGCATCTCGCGCAGCGCGTCGGCCGCCGGCGCGCCGCGCGCCTCGAGGAACGCCGCCGCCGCGTTCGCCAGCAGCTGCACGTGCGGCGCCGCGTCGCCCGCCGCCGCCGCCGCCGCGCCCTGCCGCGCCCACAGCGCCGCCGCCGCCGCCAGCTGCTCGGCCGCCGCGCACAGCGCCGCGCGCGCCGCCGGGTCCATGCGCGCCAGCAGCCCGTGCGCCGCCAGCACCTCGGCCAGCCGGTGCACGCGCGCCAGGCGCCGCTGCACGTGCGCCGCCACGTCCAGCCCGCCCGCCTGCGCGCCGTCGGCCAGCGCGCGCGCCACGTGCAGCGCCGCGGCCTGCGCCTGCGCCAGGTCGCCCGGCGACGCCGCCGCCACGCCCAGCGCCAGCGGGTTGGCCGCGCCGCCGAACGCCACCGCCTGCTCGAGCTGCTCGGCGTACGCGCGCACGCGCTCGGTGGCCGCGTCCGCCGGCGCGCTCGCCCGCACGCGCGCCACGTCGACGCTGACGCGCAGCACGCCGGCGCGCGCGCACACCACGTCGACGGCGTCGCCCGGCGCCGCGCCGAAGCCCGCCACGGCGTCGCCGGGCCGCAGCGCCACGGCCGCCTCGAGCGCCGGCCGGCCCGCCGCGCCCGCCAGCACGACGGCCGTGGCGCCGCCGGCGTGCACCACAAACAGCGCGTCGCCGCCGGCCGCCAGCCGCGGCCACGCGCCGGCCGCGGCCCCGCCAGCCTGCGCCAGGCGCCACAGCGACGCGCCCTGCGCGCCCAGCACCAGCACGCCCAGGCCGCCGCCCAGCCGCGCCAGCACGCACACGTCGCCGGCCGCCGTCGCCGCCACGTCCAGCGCCTCGGCGCCGGGCTCGGCGCCGGCCTCGGCCAGCAGGCGGCCCACGTCGACCGAGCCGGCCAGCCGCGCGCCGTGGGCCCGCGACACGGCCCAGCGCTGCAGCCGCGCGCGCGTCAGCACGGCCACCTCGCGCGCGGCCCGCACCTCGGCCAGCCCGACCACGTCGCCGGCCGCGGCGGGCGCGCCGCCCAGCAGCGACGACACGCGGCCCAGCACGCCGCCGCCGCCGCCGCCCGCCACGCGCACGGCCAGCCCGTCCGCCAGCGCCACGTGCAGCAGCCGGCCGCGCCGCGTCGCCACCGCCACGCCGTCCGCGTGCACCTGCACGCCGCGCACCGCCTCGTCGCCGCCCAGCAGCCCGCCGGCGTCGGCCTCGGCGAACCGCGCCGCGCCGAACGCCACGCCGTCCCAGTGCCGCAGCCGCCCGCCGGCGCTGCACGCCACCACGCCGACGTCGCCCGCGCCGCCGCCCACCAGCACCACCACCGGCGCCGGCGGAGGCCCCGCCGCGCCCGCCGCGTCGCGCGCCAGCGCCAGCCGCTGCACGCCGCCGCCGCCGCCGCCGTCGCACGCCCACACGAGGCACTCGGCCGCCGTCGCCACAAACGCGTGCTGCGCCGCGCTGCCGCTGGCCACCGCCCAGCCGCGCGCCTGGGCCGCCTCGACGAACGCCACAGCCTCCGCCGGCGGCTCCGCCAGCGCCACCACCGCGTGCCGGTCGCTCTGCAGCAGCACGCGCGGGTAGCCGGCCGCCGCCTCGGCCTCCATCTCGGCGGCGCCCTCTTCGCCTGCGCCCTCGCCTGCGCCCTCGCCTGCGCCCTCGCCTGCGCCCTCGCCTGCGCCCTCGCCCTGGCCGTCCGGCCGCTGCGCTAGCGCGTCCAGCCACGCCGGCCGCCGCCCCGCCGTCGCCAGCTTCTTGCGCCCCAGCGCCTCCGCGTCGTCGCCCGCCCGCCGCCGCACCCTGACACTCGGCGTCGAAAACATGATTTGTGCTGAGTAATGCCCGAAGGTGTCAACGATTCGCTTTTGCTGTTTCTGTATCGCTACACTGAACGCGCCCACAAATGCAAATTAAAAACTCTACGCTAAGCAGAAAATGACAAACCGCTCTCCCAGCTGCAGCCATCGGCAAATAGTCTCGATCGGCTCGCACGCGCCCGACTCGGCTCGCATTCACGCTGCGCCCACCGCCGCCACAATCGCGTCCACCACTGCGCGCACCGACTGGCCCGTGTTCTCGTCCGCCACCGCCGACGCGTCCGTGGCCATGTCGAACCCCGGCGCGTACTCTGCCAGGAACTCATGCTCCGGCACGTCCGCGTCGCCGCCAATCTCAACGCCGCACACGGCGGCCGTCACCCGCGTCCAGCACCGCGCGCTGTCGGCCCGCCCGTACCCGCCGCCGCCCAGCAGCAGCACCGGTCACCCCCACGCCACCGCCTGCTGCACGCACGTGACGTACGCATCGGCCGTCAGGTTGAACACCTTGTGCGGGTCGCCCGCCAGCCCGTCGCACCCACACTGCACCACCACCGCCACCCCATCGCCAGCCGCCAGCCGCCGCTCGCGCCCGACGACTGCCGCCATGGCCCCCTCGAACGCCCTCACAAACGTCGCGTCGCTGGCCCCACGCCGCAGCGGTATGTTGATGCTGTGCCCGATCCCGCGGCCCTTGCCCTCCACACACGCCAGCCCCGTGTTCGGGTAGAACCCGCGTGCCGCGTGGTGCACCGACACCGTCGTCACCAGCGCGCTGTGCTCAAACGCGTCCTGCACCGCGTCGCCATGGTGCGCGTCCAGGTCGACGTAGAGTACACGCGAGAACTGCCGCTGCAGCTCGACTATCCCCAGCACCACGTCGTTGACGTAGCAGAATCCGCCCGCCCGCCCCCGTCGTCCGTGGTGCCTTCCGCCCTCCCAGTGCATTGCAACCCCGGCACGCCCCGAAATCAGCGCCCTCGCTGCGCACAGCGTGCCTCCGCCGGCATAGCGCACGTGCTCTGCCATTCCGTCGAACGCTGCGCAATCGTACGACAGCCCGTAGTCGTCATCGCTAGTCGCAGAGTCTTGGTCTGATTCTGCGTCTGACCACGCGTCACCGTAGCATACTGCGCGGATGTATTCGTTGCTGTGGAACATTGCCAGCTCGTCGTCGCTGGCTGCTTTAGGGCTTTCGAATTGCACCATCTTATCCAGCTCAAATGCGTCGATGAGACCGTGTACCCTCGACGCCCGCCCTTCGTTAGCCGGAAGCCTGTCTGCTACACTGATGCTCTTGTGTGAGCGAATTAGAACCACCGCGTTTCTCTTATTTTCTGCGCTTGCCATTAGCATAATGTTCAAGATGTACAGCAACTAAACACAGGAAATACTGTGACCTGGCTTTTCTGCTAGCCTTAGCATCCAGGCTCTACGTATTTTTGCAAGATATGCAAAAAGTTGTGGGAGTTAAAAACATCTGTATATTAGCGCTAGTCATCCACAATGTCCATTATCAGCATCCCAATACAGCATTTCTTTTGACATTCCTCATCGATTACATATCAACCTTAAACACCAATAAATTGGTGCTTTGCCTATGCTACCGACGTTTTTTTCGCCTTTTTTCTGAGTTTCCAGGATTTAATATGCACTCATGTCAAGCCGGCCTTATGCCTGTTCTGCTCCGTCTACCTTTGCATACGTTTTAAGTTGGTCATATTGATGCTGAAGTAATGGCTTGGACGCCACACCGAGTGCGGCTGCAAAAAGCCTGAACAAACCACTTCAAAACTCATTCATCTGGCGCACTTAGAGCGGGAATATGCCATATTTCTTCAACATATTCCAAATTACCTTTCAATATGCAATATTCGTGTAGGTAGTTTGGGTCAGCTAATAAGTTGCTTGTATTTACGTTCGAAGACGTGTGTAACCCCAGTGCTGTATAATTAATACAACTCATAATAGCCTTACACCATAAAAGGGGCTCCGTGCTATATTGTTTCCTTTGTATTTTAGAGTTGGATTTGCTTATTCAATAGTATATCTATTTATTCATCTAACATTTAATGCCCATCCTGCATAGAGTTTAGCACAAAATCTATGAATCTGTCGGCGCATAGATTCATAAACGCGTTTTCGAATACAATGGCCTGCTCAGTCATGGATGAGTTATCCGCTGCCTGTGTAAAGGCAGTCTGATTTCCAGTCGCAATCCAAGCAGGGGCAACCAGACTGCTGCCACACAGGCGGCGGTTAGCCCGGCCATGGCCGAGCAGGCTGTTGGATTTGAAAACGCATTTTTGAACCTGTGTGTCGACAGGTTCATAGATCTAATGTTAAATTCCTCGCAGCGTAGGCGCTGAGCGTTAGATGAATAAATACGTGTTACAATTTTTTAGTACCGAGTAAGTTTATATCCCCAAAGAAACAAGCAGCCGTCTGGTTGCGGCTGCTTGCTCTTTTATACTATAAATTTTAAACACCGTTGCCAAGAAGTTCCTCTGATTAATAGATGTATTATCTCCAAGTAATAGATGTATCATCTACAAGCTAGCCAGTGTTCAAGGACATGTCGCATGGCGGCATCCTCTGACCCTCGATGTACCAAATACTCTTGGTGTTGGCTTTGATGGATAGTGCATTTTTTAGTCTAAGAGAAACTAACGACCGATTTGCACGGCCGTAAGTTTTTTGAGAATAAAATACTCTTAAAAACTTTAAAACAAAACTCGATAAGCAACAAATGGCTTACTGTTGTATTGTATTATTTACGTTTTAACACGGTCACCCTTGATCTACTATAGTTGTACAAGCTATTGTAGTTACAACACAACAGTGGCTTAATGGTATTATTGGCATGTTAAAAACTAAGCGAAATCGTAAAAAGCTTTTTTTCCGAGAAACACCAAACGTATAATGAATGGTAGTCAACCGATTGGTGAAGGAAAAGGAAAGGGGAGGGGCACAGATACTAAATAGTTGCAGACACTAGGGAGCAGCCTTCAACACGGCGATCCGCTCAGTCTTGGAAACACTCTTTTTAGCTTCACGCTTTTTCCACAGCCTTCGAACAGCGTCAAGACGCTCAGTATAGAATTATATATGAGAGCTAACGCCAGCAGCCACGGCTTTTTGGCAGCAATCTTGTCAGCAGCAATGTCCTTGATAGCTACCTCTTTTTGGCGGCTGCGGCAACCTTTGCGTCTGCACCCTCATCGGCATTGTGAATATATCAGCTCGAGCTGACGTGTCCATGGAAGACACACTGATTAACCCATGGTCTGATTGATCTGACGTCATGGGAATGGATAGTGCTTGCCTGAGGAGATACTATCCGTTGTCCAAAAAGATAAAAGAAACGGGAGATTACCTACCAAGAATTACTTTCCATCCGTATCGCTGAATAGCTGAAAATATACCTTTTGTCCCGTTAACCAACATGTATATTCGCAGGCATCTACTGCCCTCTTGGCGGGAGCAGCAATCTTTTTGACCGTATCCTTTTCGGCAGTCAAGGCACTTTCGGCAACGGTTCTCACGGCAGCGTTTTTCAGTGACAAAGATCAACTGAATAGCCTCCTTGTAAGCAGCAAGATGCTTGTCGTTGCACTCAATCTGGGCTAATGCCTCAGAGGTGCCGACAGTAGAGTAATCTGTCTGCTTGTTTGAAGGCTCGCCGAGTTGATAAAGCACCCCACCGGCCTGCATAATGAACTGCTCGATTGACACATCAAATTAGTTCATGTTAACGGAAGAATCAAGGCAATAGGTAAACAAAGACCGAGTGGGAACATGCATCTTGCCAGAATTGACAATATGTTGGCGCCTGTCTGAAAGGCAACGCCGTGTCAGCACATAGACTATAACAATAAAACGAAAAACGTTAATGCAAGAAGGTATGTGGCAAGCATGCCGAGGTTAGCTGCCTCAACTGCAGCAGGAGTAGCCATTGTCGGAATATCGATTTTGGCAGTTGGCAGCACTGTGGATGGCGCGACTGGGATATCGGACAGTGCAAAGAAGGCACGCAGGTAAGCCGTCAGCTTAGACATAAGAATAAAAGGGGCGCTAAAAATCACAAACTCGATTGTAAATGGAGTCATCTTGCTAACAATAATAAAAACAATAGTATTCCAGATATAAATTGAAAAATGAAGAAGGGAAAAGAAAAAAGAACCGGCATCAGAGAGTTCCTTTAGGGCAAGCAGGACCGGGTTGTCCACTTTGTTTGTGGAGGAGGGGAAAGGGCGGCTGTTATCCGGTGACAGAAGGGTGTGGAACAATTGGTCGCCCTTAATTTTATTCACATAACAAAGGCCAGCATCGTGATTGCACGACAGGACCATTTGCCCACGCGACGAGCAGGCAAGCGGGCAACCGCATGCCAGGCATTACCGCATAAGAAAGACTGTTTCTAAAGCAAGCTTGCAGTTTCCGAGGTCTGACAGACGACTTTGGCAAATGTTTGAAATTCGGTTACTGAATTTCGAGTCAAAAGTGAAATTCGCAAATTACCACCACTACATAAAACCTTGTATTTTTATAATTCTAAAAAACAGTAACTACGGGGTAAACTACTGCCTCACGGTAAAGGTGCAGACTGGTTTCTGGCAAGCAGGGCGACTAGGCAATTATGCAGCTGACGGTCTGCGCGGCATAGACACACAGCGTTGGTAAATCGGATATACGCCATAGATATACCGATTCAGACAGCATTTGAGCAATGCAGGCCCATTGTATGTGCTGGATATAAGAGCAAGAGCGGTTGAGTCGGAGTCAGAAAAAATATACAGGAATTAAACAGGAACTGGACGAGTGAGCAGCAAAAATCCGAAGATGTCGATCATTAGTATTTGGCCGCTATATCCACCGGTGGCAGTTTGTCAAAAAGCAATGCTATGGATCCTTTGCCGTGGAAGCTCCAAAACCTAAGAACACCCCAGCAGGGCGCTATTTTGTGTTGATGCAAATCAGCGTGATTGAGTCTAATCCAACAGGCAGAATAAACCAGATGTGTCGAGGGGAAGAGCAAATGACAAGCACAACAGCAAGATAAAACATGGTCAAGTACGGCACTCGCAAAGACCTTCCAGTACTGCCATAAAAATGTGCTTGGAAGTACACAGTGAAACGCAGTGGAGGCTGTACTGGGAAAGACACAACGTAAAGCACCCGGAGCGACACTCGGAACAGCTCAAAAAAAGGTAATGCTAAATGCGATACTTCCTGTACTGAATTGTACGCCAGTAAATCAACCGCGGATAGAAGCAATCAAAAAATCAATTTTCTGCACGCATTAATACTTAAACAACAACCGCATCTGTGAATGATTCCTGTTTTATTTCAAAATTGCAAGCTCCAATTCATATTCAACCAGACAAGGTAAAAATGTTGTATAGGTAGTATATATACGATCTGTAACAGGATGAGACGAGCATTCCACTCATCAGACGGTAACCGGCACTGCGGACAGACTGCAGACAATGCCCAGGAGAACGCCAACAAGTAGTAAAAGTAGTTGAACCGTAGACGGAGCAGCTGGACTGGGACAAACGAGGATACTCAATGACCCGCTTCCAATAGATTGTGCCCGACCGGTCCAAAAACAACAGATAAGCAGTGCAAATGTTATGGACACCAGGAAGCAGCGTAACAAGTCAGGGAGCGAAGCAGATACAAATGACAGCAGAGTCAAGGTTAAATTGGGAAACAGGGACGAACCCCTATACTCTGACTGGACTGACTTACTTTTGCTTTCTACCGCGTGCATCCCTTTACTCGTTGCGCCGGTTACCTTTGGCACTCTTGCAGCGTACTGCCATTTATTTCTTTTTCTTTACTCACCCTTTATTCTCCTATACTGGAGCTTTAACGGCCTTGACTGGTACCTTTCCTGCACAAGAATATATCTAATACTACAATAACAATTTATAACAGAAAAGCGTGTGCTTATTAGGTTGTCGTGGTACGAGCACACCGAGAGTGTGGCCTTCTTGACAGAACTAACATCATTTGCTGGTAAAAGCGGAGGCAAACCCATGGTAACGGGATAGAGTAACAGACATTTTACACGCTTCACAAAACAGCATCTACAGACAAATTATAAAGTGACCAACTGTAATAAAAAAGTAATTATCTCTTTTTCCGTTTATAATGCTAGGCGCAGACACATTACCAACGTAACGACATAACAACCTATCAAGCCGCTGTTGCTGTTGGCACGTTGCAAACATTAAAGAATGCTCATGTTTTATACAAGCTGGTTTTTTCATTTTGCTAGAATTTTAGCAGTCTCATTTTTACGCTGAGCCCAATCACAGCCTATTTTATAGACCGCTTACCTGCTTGATTGTGTGGTGATCACAGCTTAAAAAATATTTTAAGCGCACTTTAAAGCTAAATTCTATGCCATCTTTTTGCTCGAATTCTGCCTTTTTGCTTTCTTATCACCTTTTTACGTCTAATTAGTATATCCTAGATTATTTATTTACTTTAAAATGGCATCAGTCGTAAGCCGCACGCATGACACCGTTTACCGCATAGTTGCAGCTATTGGTTCGCATTGACTGGCAAAAATAAAGATCGGCAAACTCGCTTGGCACGCATGGCTTGTACTGGAGAGACAACACAAACAAATACGCAGCTAATGAGTGTTGTAAGTACAGCCTATGGAGACAGCAAACAATCCGGCGTTAGTGAGTGCATATGGGCTTGCCAGTGGTAGATACCATCTCTTGCATCAGACATGTTCATTCAGTGCGCCTGGTAGCTTACCACCAGTCAACACAAACCATCTGCTTGAACTGAATTCTACGCCCAATAATGGCATGCGCAATCTAGGTATGTGCAAGCAAGAGTTTGCAATGTTTTTGAAAAACTCAGGTAATGTAGGCAATATCGATTCAGCTAATATTTTCTTAAATATTATTTGGATAGAGTGTAGTGTAAGTGGCGGATAACTCGGGTATAAATAGTGCTGTTGCTAAAATGTTTTAACGGTGCGTAGCACATTGCTTTGTGGAAATACACCTAAAGTATCAGCAGACGCGCATGGAGGCACGGCCCAGTGCTCACCACACTCCGCAATACCAGCTTGGGTATGTTAAGATGCCTATTTATTTGCTACTGGAATTTTCCCAAGGCATTTTGCATTGTATTATTACCCTTTTCTTTTGCAGAGTTGATACCTGTACTAATAATAAAGAAAAAATAAATAAAATATGTGAACTGTAGCTAGAATGTTTGAGAAAATGACTGTTTGTGTAAGTGGGCTGTTGTTCCTGGAGAAGTATCTGTACAGGCCCGAAATTGCTTTAGTGAGATTAAAAAATGTCAGATGCAGACCTAGTCTGCAGAAAAGCATTATGGATTAGACACGTAAAATTGCAGCGTACGTCTGCTATTTAAATAGCGATTAAGGCTGATTCAATAGATATCAGCAAGCAAATTGCAGGTCGGGGCAATAGTTGCCTTGCTTTAAAGCCAGCCAAGCATTGCTGCGCTAATATAAGCAATTTCTAGTATCTTACATACGCGGCTGACATACCGGATTCCAGCATTTTATATACTTGAAAGCGAGACTGATGCGGGAAAGTAAAAAGAGCAAACAAGGGGTCCATTAGCACCCAATTTTTTAGCCTGATAACACACCATTGGCTAAAAGTGAGTAAAACAGGAACTCTATTGTAGATAAAGCAGTGCCAATTCAAGGAATATGTATCATGCATATTAGGTGTGTTTCCACTTTTTCTGGGCCACTGCATTCTCTTCAGAAAGAGCAATTGAGCTGTTTTTTGCTGTACTCAAACTCCATCTGGCCGCTGACTCTGTCAGAATTCCTGGCAAAACCTATCTAAGCTTGAGAAAAGCAAGGGAAAACTTTACCCAAGGTAAGCAGGCAGCAGAAAGAGCAGTCTTGATTTTTCTTTTCCCCTAGCTCTTCACACTTGAAAGAATCGTCATCAGGGCTTAGAAGCGCCGAAATCCACAGAGACCGGCTCTCCACTGTGGAACAGTCCTAAAAATAATGACTTGTGGTTGAGAAGCGCACCATTTCCCATCTGCTGCACTTGGTTATGTTGCCCTTTGCCATTGCAGCGTTGCGCGTTGTTGAAATTTATGATTTTATTTTTTATTCGCGTTTTACACTTTTTTATCAGTATAATCAGCCTAGCATCTTTTACACGTCCATTGCTTATATTTGTTAATCCACAATGGTGAGCCACACGTGCCGTTTTATTGATAATATCCGTAAGAGCGCTTGCAAAGCCCGTCATCTGTGCTAGTCGCGCAAGGCAGCAAACACTAGCAGTGTTACCAACAACATTAACAGTATTAATAGCATTACCAACATCAACACCACTTTCGTTATTAGCTACACCAACAGCACCCTCAACACTAGTAGCTCTAGCAGCACCGCTACAACGCCTACACCAGCCAATAATAACCCAACTAAAATCGAACTTCTTGAGGCACAGCTGCTGAAGCATTGGTTGATAATTCAGATGCCTACATATATGATGGCTGCGGCCCAGATCCGCCCTGAATCTGCATAGCAGAAATGTGAAGCCGTCACCACAATCCACAAACAGCAACTGAAAACAACCATGGAAGTACGCCGTTAGAAGATAGCACAAAAATTCCAGCGTATTTTTGGTTTTTACCAAGGTGTCCAGAAAAAGGCGCAGAATGCCGAGGCGCAGATAAAACGCATTACGGCCCGCGCCAATGTATCCAAGTTGGAGCGCATCAACCTTAATAAGCGCATCCAGGCAGCCGAGATGGAGCGCGACAACCTCAAGACGCGTGTCCAGGCAGTTGAGCTGGAGCGTGACGGCTTTATGGAGCGCACTCAGGCATCTGAACGGAAGCGCAATAACTTTTCAGAGCGCGCCGATGTAGCCGAGTGAAGGGTGCAAAGAACTTGAGAAGCGCGCCCAGACAACTGGCCACCTGGATGAGACGGCAGCAGCAGCGGCGGCAACCGATTCGCAGTTTGAGCAATGTCATGCCTGTCTTCTAGCGCATCTGCTCAAAATGATGGCACGCGATAATATAAAGTATTTCAGCGATTGTGGCAACTCAACCTCCACCAAGCCTGTCAGCAGCGTGCAGCTACGGGTCTACGCGTTGGCGGCCAATGCACTTATTTCAATTGACTACACAAATATCAAGTTGGAGGAACTTGAGGACGGGGAGTTTAAGGTGTTTGTTGACGCTTACACCTTGGACGACGACACCGACGGTACTTCTGAGGATCCGTCGATGCTTTTTTTTTTTCTCAACGTGCTCCCGACGGCCCAGGAAAAGGCAAACTGGCCACGCAGCAAGTCAGCTTAGATGTTCGGCTTAAACATGACACACCGGCTATCGGCTATCAACATCAGCCCCAACTAGTGAAGCATTCTTCAAGTTGAGCAATCCTTTTTTCTTAACTCCTTTATGGATTTAATTCGTATGTTACAACTTTTTTAATTTTGAATAAGTTCATACTTCTAAAGAAACAAGCAATTGTTAATATACAGTTGCTTGCTCTTTTATACAATAAAACTGTAAACCCGTAGTCGAGATGTTCCTCTGATTAATAGATGTATCAGCTTCAAGCTAGCCGGTGTCCAAGAGAATATCGCAGTTCAGCATCCACTGACCCTCGGCTTACATGTTTTATACATTTTTAGATTAGAATACGTCTAAAACCCTCAGCAACCGTTTTGTGCAACCGCTAGCGCTCTTTAAATATTAACCATTATCAATGTAGAAAGATTCACCATCGTGGGCACGATATGTCTTGCACTGATATTGGTCAGTGCTTTAGTAGGCACTGTATGACAATATTGTAATCACTGTGTAAAACATTCAAATGTGAGCAGTTGAGACGGCGGCTTTTTCAAAAAAAAAATAGCAGACTTTGGGTTGGTACACTAATTGAGGGATTACCTGAGAACAGCTCAGATGGGAATTGTTTGATTGATGCAGTCCATTAATTAGAATACAATGTAATCAATTAAACCTGAGATAATGTAGGAAACAGTGTAATCAACAAGGCAGATTACAGATCAATTGACAAGGCGTGTAAAAGTTGGACAGTTACAACACAGAAGGCGGCTTTGCAATATTCGTAAATATACCTTCTGCATACAAAACACCGGCAGTAAATCCCAATTGGTGCTTGGAATTTATATGTAGTCAATGGTGATTATCTCATGGTGCATATGCTAATATGGTTGCACAAATAATGTAAGTGTTTGTATTTTGGCGTAATACCGACTTTTAAACGTATTACATTTCGTATACCATTTAATTGTAGAACGTACCCATGGCAATTATTGACATAAAGAGTGTTGATAGCCGTATTAGAAAATAATACTACGTGTGATTCTAGTTTGCCTCTCGAGCCTTGCGATATGCTACAAGATCGCTGATGGTGATAATCTTGAGATTGTGCTCCTCTGCAAACTTGAGACAATCACTCCGACGCTTCATCGTACCATCGTCGTTGACAAGCTCGCATAGCGCACCTGCTGGGTTAAGACCAGCCAAACGAGTCAGATCAACGGCGGCTTCGGTATGGCCACCGCGCTCGAGGACGCCATTTTTCTTCGCGCGCAGAGGAACTACATGTCCTGGCCGCCGCAGAGCCGCGGGATTCTTGTTGCTAAAGTCGCCGAGAATTCCGATCGTCGTGCTGCGATCCTTGGCTGAAATACCTGTCGTCACACACGTCGCCGCATCTACTGTCACGGTATATTGCGTGCGCAGCGGATCGGCGTTGTTCTTTACCATCAGTGGCAGATCGAGCTCGTCCAGCCGATCGGGGTCCATGCCTACGCAGATGTACCCGCTGCTGTAGCGGATCGTGAATGCCAGCAATTCGGGTGTTGCCTTTTCAGCGGCAAATATAAAGTCGCCCTCGTTCTCGCGATCCTCATTATCCATCACGATTACGCCTTGGCCACTCCCTACACGGCACATTACTCCTTGTTGCATTGGCAGGAATTTCCAGCGAGACAATTGTTAGCAGATTCCAGAATCAATATTATGTGTATCCGCATGGGGATCTTCTGCATGTGATTACTACTGCAAGATAAGGCCTTCTGTTAATATTGCCATGTCATCGGTTTCCATCAGATGCTTACGTAGAGCCTCGAGAGCTGCCTCGATTGTGTCAAAGCGGGCAGCCGACTGCGTGGCAGTGTCGCCAATAGAAGCGCTGCCATGAGTAAAGGATGGCGCTGCAGCGTTGTTGCTAACTTGGGCGGGCGACATGGGGCTTCGGTCGATATGTCTATATCTATGTGTTATTACAGCGTCGAAAAAGTCTAAAACGGCTGGCCACTTGACTAGCAAATAAACGAGTATAGAAGACGAACAAAGAATAAAGAGAAGAGAAAAAAGGATTAGGCAAGCGCTAACTCTAGAGCGGCGGTGTCTTTCTTTTATGAATCCGGCTAGGCTGGGCGCTGACAAACAGGTAAAATAACCGCTTTGAAATCAGCGAATCACCATTACTAATGGCCAATAGATCACGTGCGGCGCATAAGGACTTGATTTAATGAGGCGATCGCAATTCGCCCAGAAACCCGCACGTCCGCCACTGCGCATGCCGCGCCCCTATTCCGGCCCCTCACCGGCGTATAAAACGGGCGAGTATCATTCCTGCCAACGCACTTTCGGATTCTTTTCTTTCACTCATCAGCTTTTTTTCTCTTCCCACCCCCAAAGCGCATTTGCCTGCCGTTCTTTCCAGATCCTTAAAACAACCAAGCGTTCAGCCATCCACCATGACCACCGTCCTTGACCAGCTTAAGCAGTACACCACTGTTGTCGCCGACACTGGTGACTTTGACTCCATTGCCCAGTACAAGCCCACCGATGCTACGACCAACCCGTCGCTGATCCTCGCAGCCTCTGGCAAGTCCCAGTACGCCCACCTGATCGACGAGGCCATCGAATGGGCCAAGGGTCAGGCCAGCACGGTCGATGAGCAGGTCGAGAAGGCCTTTGACAAGCTGCTTGTCAACTTTGGCTCCGAGATTCTCAAGATTGTGCCTGGCCGCGTGTCCACCGAGGTTGACGCGCGCTTCTCGTTCGACAAGGAGGCCAACGTGCGCAAGGCAATTGAGATCATTGACCTGTACAAGTCGATCGGCATCGCCAAGGAGCGCGTGCTCATCAAGATCGCGTCGACCTGGGAGGGTATCCAGGCTGCCCACGAGCTCGAGAGCAAGCACGGCATCCACTGCAACCTGACGCTGCTGTTCTCGTTTGCCCAGGCAGTCGCGTGCGCTGAGGCTGGTGTCACGCTTATCTCGCCGTTTGTCGGCCGCATCCTCGACTGGTACAAGACTAGCACCGGCAAGAACTACGCCTCGCACGAGGACCCCGGTGTCCAGAGCGTCAGCGCCATCTACAACTACTACAAGCAGCACGGCTACAACACGATTGTCATGGGTGCGTCATTCCGCAACACGGGCGAGATCAAGGAGCTTGCAGGCTGCGACTTTTTGACCATCTCGCCACAGCTGCTTGGCGAGCTCCAGGCTGAGGCTGCCGAGCTGCCGCGCAAGCTGTCTCCCGAGGCCGCTGCAGCTGCTAGCCCGATGGCAAAGATCTCGCTTGACGAGACCAACTTCCGCTGGGCCCTGCACGAGGACCAGATGGCCACCGAGAAGCTCAGCGACGGCATCCGCAAGTTTAACGCCGACGCTGTCAAGCTGCGCAAGATCCTGCGCGAGAAGCTCTCTGCCTAAATCCCTCCAGCCTTTTTTCTATTTACTAATTCAATTCATTGTCTGACTCACATCGCACTGGCCACCAGTCGAGCTATCCGGTTATCAAGATCAGAATCCGGTTTCTGTCCTGGTTTGCCGCTTGGTTTCTACAACGCCTAACGAGGAGGGGGGAGCATGTGGGCAGGCCCATTCCTCCATCGATGCCGATGACAAATGCAGGCGTGGGGCGGACGGGGGGAATGACCCAGCGCACCGCTATCCTTTGTCTGTGGTCTTCCTCTGTAGCAGCGGCGATCATTGCCTGCCGCTTTTGGTCAAGACGGCGCACTCGCTCGGGGGATTTGCCGTGATTTCTACTATCGGTTGAGAGACGGCTGCAAGGAGGAGGGGAAGACCGGCTGCACGATTGGCCTGAATACCGCCGATTAGGCCTGGCGGAAAAAAAAGAACACATGTACGGGGGATCTAGTCCGCATCAGGCAGGATTAGGGCGACGGAGCATCGCTTGTCAGCGAGTGCGTCCAGAACGTGCAGGCAGGGCTTGATTAAGGATGAGGGTGCTTGTTGCGCGCAGAGCTGGGGCAATACGAGAATGCCCGCCGCGCATTTAAGTATTCTGCTCTACTATCTTTGGCCACCTTCGTCTCTCTGTTCTCTTCTGTTTCGTTCGGAACTTTATACACTCTTATTTCTTTTTGTATCGACGTCTCTCATCTCGCCGAGACCGCATTATATCCAGCTTTCGTGTACACTAACAACAACCCGACAATGTCTTCTGCTGTTGCTGACTTTGGCCTTATCGGCCTCGCCGTCATGGTAAGTAGCAGCACTGTGGTACTCTTTGCACGGCTATAAGACGAGGCCTTATCGGCTGTTATCGGCACAGATCGTGGTCAGATATCGATTCTGATGCTATCTCTGCCCGCCCTCATCCTGTGATGGCTGTCGCCTGGCCATGCATGTGTTCCATTAATTGTGCGGTAAACAATTTTGATTTTTCTGGTATCTGCTTACTAACTTTCTACTGCTGTGTCTACCGCGACATGAGTAGGGCCAGAACCTGATCCTGAACATCAACGACCACGGATTCAAGGTCTGTGCATTCAACCGCACGGTCTCCAAGGTCGATCACTTCCTGGCCAACGAGGCCAAGGGCACCGAGATTGTCGGCGCGCACTCGATCGAGGACTTTGTTGCCAAGCTCAAGCGTCCTCGCAAGATTATGCTTCTTGTCAAGGCCGGCTCGGCTGTCGACCAGTTCATCGAGACGCTGCTGCCCCACCTCGAGGAGGGCGACATTGTTATTGATGGAGGCAACTCGCACTACCCCGACACCCAGCGGCGCTACGAGTACCTGACAAAGAAGAACATTCTGTTTGTCGGATGTGGTGTCTCTGGAGGCGAGGAGGGTGCTCGCTACGGCCCCAGCCTGATGCCCGGAGGCAACCCCAAGGCGTGGCCGCACCTCAAGCCGATCTTCCAGGCAATTGCTGCCAAGGCGCCCGATGGCGCGGCGTGCTGCGACTGGGTCGGCGAGGGCGGCGCCGGCCACTTTGTCAAGATGGTGCACAACGGCATTGAGTATGGAGACATGCAGCTGATCTCGGAGGTCTACCAGATCTTCCGCGACGGCGTTGGTCTTTCGGACGACGAGCAGGGCGACATTTTCTCCCAGTGGAACAAGGGCGTCCTGGACTCGTTCCTTATTGAGATCACCACTGACATCCTGCGGTTCAAGGACACTGACGGCCAGCCGCTACTTGAGAAGATCCGCGACGCCGCCGGCCAGAAGGGAACTGGCAAGTGGACTGCCATTGCAGCCCTGGACTACGGCATGCCGGTGACGCTCATTGGCGAGGCCGTGTTTGCTCGCTGCCTGTCGTCGATCAAGGATGAGCGCGTTCGTGCATCAAAGATCCTGTCGGGCCCCGTGAACAGCAAGTACACTGGCGACAAGGCGCAGCTTATCAACAGCCTCGAGCAGGCAATGTATGCTTCCAAGATTATCTCGTACGCTCAGGGCTTTATGCTGATGCGTGAGGCATCGGAGCAGTTCAAGTGGAACCTCAACTACGGCTCGATTGCACTGATGTGGCGCGGCGGCTGCATTATCCGCTCTGCATTCCTGGGCGATATTAAGAACGCGTTTGACAAGAACAAGAGCCTCGAGAACCTGCTGTTCGATCCGTTCTTCCAGGATGCCACCGCTACCGCCCAGGACGGCTGGCGTCACGCCATCAGCACTGCTACTCTGATCGGCATCCCCGTGCCCGCTCTGAGCACTGCGCTGTCGTTCTACGACGGCTACCGCACGGCGCGTCTGCCTGCCAACATGCTGCAGGCCCAGCGCGACTACTTTGGCGCGCACACCTACGAGCTCGAGGACAAGCCGGGCACCTTTGTGCACACCAACTGGACTGGCCGTGGTGGCAATGTCCACGCCTCGAACTATGATGTTTGAATTTTTTAATTTTTATCTCGTTTAATATGACTCAATCTTACTTACGTGGTGTTGGTCGGACCCAATTTGGGCACAAAGTAAACACTAACTTACTGTATAATAATGTTACTTGATTCGGTTCACAGGTCCCAACTACGCATAGTACATTCAAAATACATCGCTTTAAACTGATTGCACATGACGATCGAGCAAGAGCATTATGTTTTCTGGCATATCTTCTGGGCACAAAAGATACACATGGTGGTATGACTCGGTAATTATTTATATGATGCTATCTATTCACATCTTGTTTATCATATTGTCATCTGCAATGTCTAACAAAAAATGGACAACTTTCTTTTGAGCGCTCGTACTAGACACATAACTTGATACTATGTCTACATTAATAGAATTCGGTGGTCTACGACCTAGATCTCCCAGACAAGTTTAACTGTTCGTTGCCTGAATCATTCTCTCATTCTATAAAATTGCATTGTTTATTGAAGAACATTTCGATACGAGTGTACACTTGCTCTACTCGGACTTTGCTTTCCCCGTGCGCCGTGCCTCGTACGCCTGGTAACGGCTGTCAGTGCCGAATATGCTGTCCCACCAGCGGAATGTCGATGCAAAGTTGTCGACAAACGCCATATGATGATAGTCGTGGTGCGATGCACCGGCCCAGAACGGCATCCAATGGCTCATGGACCAGGGGAAATCGTATCCGCAGTGCGCCTCGACGGTCTGCCACAGCCTGGCGGCAATCCATATGAGCATTGTTGTGATATGCACCTGCTCAATAAAGAAGTTGAACAGCAGCGGTCCGGCGATCGTGCCCTGGCCCAATACTGCAGTCTCGATCGGATGCGCATATTCTGCTACAATTCCGAATGGCGCCGTGTGCTCGTGGTGCACCTTGTGGATGCGCTTGTAGAAGATGCCGTAGTGGAACAGCCGGTGCGCCCAGTAGTGGTAAAAGTCCTCGAACACAAAGAAGATGCATACCTGGAAGACCACTCGCGGCCACGCCGGGAATGGCGCGGCGCAGTCAAACCCGACCATGCGCGCCGCCGGCAAGAAGAACATCATCATGGGCAGCTGTACAAATATCTGGCTGGCGAGCAGACTCTTGAAGCACTTCCACCACTGCTCGTTTGTGACTTGCTTGTCAGGCTGGAGCTTGTACTTGGCCATCGATGGTATATAGTCGCAGACATAGTACGGGAAGTAGCGGCCGTAGTAGAATGCCTGATGCACGACAAACGCAATGATGCCAAACACAATTGCCTCGTTGCGGCCTTCAAAGAACGAAAACCATGTGCGCTCGGCCCATGTCGGCGCGTAGTCTGCTGGAATCATCCGGGTCTGGTCGCCGATTGTTTTCATCTCGCTCATGAACTGGTGCGCCAGTCGTGTGGCTGACTCGATCAATGTGGCAGACATTATGCGAAAGTAGGCAGGTTGGATGGTATATATGTGGTACTGGAGCGGATTAGAAAGAGGTAGGCGCAGCACTGTCTTGGAGTTTAACGACAGTTTCCCTTTGCGCATTGCCTGATATTTATACCAGCAGACCGCTCGTAATAGGAACAGCCGACAAAATATAGCACCGAAGGGCTTTAGCTGTTTCGGAAAATCCGGGCTCTCGTTCGACAAAGCCGAGTGGCGTGACTTTGCTGGGGGGATCTGATCGCTTAATCCGCTTCATTTCTTAATCTACTGTGCGTGTCAAGCGGTGCCAGCACAGCGGTTCATGTCGCGCGTCTGGCACTTTCTGCTTCCTTTTTTAGGTCATCTCGCTTTTCCTCGTTGAATTCTGTGCAAATGTTTGGGTTCGGTACGCTTCTGTACGTTGTAATTCTGCTGCTGAATGCAGTTGCCATCTTGAACGAGGAGCGGTTTCTTGCGCGAATTGGCTTTGCGCGGAACAGCGCCGAGCTGTACGGAGACACAGAGTCGGTCAAGGCAAAGCTGATCAACCTTATTTCGGCCGTGCGCACGCTAATGCGTATCCCGCTTATCGTCGTCAATGTTGTTGTTATAGTCTATGCTCTTGTTCTTGGCTAACCGCACAGGGCCAGCTGAAAGAGGAGCATACGGTAAAGATACCTCCTGACCATTTATTCGTGGCCCGTTAGGGCTATGCCAGAGACGTATGTGATCAGGCACACACACCACATACACACACGCAGGCATAGGTACCGCTCGTATGTACATCGCAGGAGCATGTATGCATTTTTCTAGTGGTAGTACAGCCGAGGGCAAGGGGTTTCGTAATATTTTGCAGCGTCAGCATCAAAAAAAAGTTGGCACAGACGCTCATCCACTTAGTCGTCGTTTTTTTTTCATTTTATCTTCGCTTCACGCATTCGCTCTCGTAAATAACACTTTTGTCCTTCGTTTCCGTTACACCTGTATATCTTAAAACTTTGCGAATTTGTACAATATAATACTCGGGTCTGTCTGTTGCCCAGCTGGAATTGCGTACGGCCACAATTGCTTCTCAGTAACTCCCTGCTGTTGATTAAGCAAGGGCATCCTACCGCCGCTACAGACGCTCTTCCTAAAAAGCCAGTCACAGCGCGTCCCTTGCTTCTGGCATTCTTGCTTTGCTAGCCTGCATTTTACACCCTCCTTCTCTTTGCCATATAACTCCTATTTATTCGCCCCAGAATTCCGGTCGATATCCGTAGATAGCAGTAGCAGCGGCTATCTTTGTTCCGTTTGGCACATCATCGATTGCTCGGAATCCTAGCCAACTTGCCGTTTTGATAGGGGAGGTCCTTCTCATACAATTCATTGTGTTCTGCTGGCCCCTGCTCAGCTTCTTGTCGCGTGACGACCGCAGATATTACTCCTCACCCCACTGTATACACATCCCCCGTTCTGGTTGATATCCTGGCAGATACAGCATATTCACGACAGGTGCCAGACTAAAGAAAAGTCCGTAGGACACGTACACAGCAGCCACAACAGACAGCTATGAGTCACCGCGACGATAAGCTGCTGACATGTGGTCAAGAGGCGCAAGCTGATAGGCCAATCGAATCTAGGAAATCCGGCGACATGGATAACAGCAGCGTCGCTGATACTATAACGGGCACCTCGACAATCCAGACGGACACGCCCGGACCAGGGCAGTTATCGCCCTCGCTCGCGCTATGGCGAGTTGCACTGTACGAGAACCGCACCTTGGTATCGGCAATCACTGCTGCAGTAACAGGGATGCTGGCAGGATATCCGTTCGATTCGCTCAAAACGAGGATGCAGACACACTACTACCCGTCGCTGTTGGCATGTGCCCGGCGATCGATTGCTGACGAGGGAATTCGGGGGCTTTACCGGGGACTTTTGCCGCCTCTAGTGACCGCATCAGCGGCAAAGTCAATGTCGTTTTCGGTGTTTGAGCAGACAAAGCAGTGGCTTCGGCGACACGACCCATACAAGCACAAACGGAATCCGCTCAGGCTTCCTGATTTTCAGCGCAAAACCGTCGGGTCGGTGGCCTTGACTGCTGGGATATCGGGCAGCATCTCGGGTGCTGTGATTGCTGCAATGTGCTGTCCTCTCGAGCTGATAAAGGTACAGATGCAGCTGGCTAATCTTTTGAGCAAAGAAGCCAGAGTAACGCCTGCAGCGGTGCAGCCGGCTGGCAGACGGAACTCGACAGCTCCAAAATGGGCCAGATCGAATTTATCTGTATGTCGTGAGATTATACGCCACAAGGGCGTAATGGGGCTTTACTACGGCATTGGCCTTCATATCGGTACGTATTCTCTAGTACACATATTTGCTTTGTCTTGCCATGTCTTGTGATGTGCGCGTATTTTGCACTCGCTATTTGGAGCATGCCACGCATATATCGCGCGCCTGTGAATGTCATCTTTTTAAACAAAGCAGCAAGGATTTGAGCCTGGCCACGGGTGCAAAATGGCGGGATAGCAAAAGCGCACAGAATAGACACTGCATGCACACATATGCGCCACATGACACCGCTATGTCGCACTTTTACATGTGCATGTCGCATTGTATATTTCAGACGACATGCTCCGCTCATTCCATACATGTTCACATAATACTTAAATGGCGTTCTCTGGCATGCATTTAGTTCGCGACTCGAGCGGTACAGCGATATATTTTGCATCATACGAAACGGTCAAGGAGACGCTCCGCAGGCTCACTGGATCCGACACGACTGGCCCTCTTACACATATGCTTGCTGGCGGAACCTGCGGCGTTGTGTCCTGGCTGCTGATATTCCCCGTCGACCTGATAAAATCGACTATGCAGTCGCAGGTGCTCAAGCCCAAGGACATCCAGGAGTTTAAGAGTGCTTGGCAGTGCGTCGGCGCCATCTATCGGAAGCTGGGCTTTTCTGGTTTCTATCGCGGAATTTCAGTCAGTCTGATTCGGGCATTCCCCATCCACGGACTTAACTTTGTCGTATACGAGTGGGCACGCTCGTTGATTTGTCGGCTGGCTGGTCAGCACGAGCAATAATATCGAGAGAGAGAGAAATCAGATGAACCACAGCAGCCAAGAGGTGGCCTATGTGACGGGCAGGGCTGACCTGCCGCTGCTGGATAAATCAATTGCATGCGCAGCAAAACAAAACAAGTCTTCCAGAGGGAACTACTCTGTTTTCAATACTATTTTTAGCACCGGGACAGACTTGTGACATTTGCTTTGCTTGTAAAAAGAAAATCAGATGGGAATTTTCCAAATAGAACAAAAATGCTTCTAATGTCCGCAGCTGTTGTGGCCGTCTATTTATAAACCAAAGTGTAGAAAGGGCTTCCGCAAGCATTGAGTGGCCGGGTGACCCGTCTGCCGTTTTCCGCGTTGGATGTGGACAGGCGATGAGGAGGCGCAGCGTGGTTGGCCAGCAGGTATACTTACTGTGCGACGCATCGTGTAGCGAGTAGCAACCGTCCTCGGTGACTTGCGGCAGCGTCATTTGATGGTGCAAAATCAAGTGCAGATACGGATATTCCCCTTTTGCAAATGGGATGAGGGGAAAAAGATGGGACAGTGATGGAGGGGGAGGGGAGGTGTACGCGGAGTGGGTGAAATCCCCTCCCCGCGGCTTTTTGCAGCTCTGCCAAAAGAGGCGAGCAATTTCATCATCACTTTTGGCCGCTAAAGCTTGGCTTGGAACACGCCGGAAAAGAGAACAAGTTGTTCTGAGGAAAACTCGAATATAAAAGCGGCCTCCGCCTGCTAGCTGGCTGGCAAGTCGAAAGCACAAAACACCACCACCATCTTTTTCTTTCTCTTCTGTAGAACTTTGCTTTTTTATTAACTTTTTTCTTCTCTTTTTTTAACACCAGCTATCACCCATGAACTATAACAACAACTACTACAACGACAACCAGGGCGGCTACGGCGGCTATGACCAGCAGCAGCAGCAGGGCTATGGCCAGCAGCAGCAGGGCTACGAGTACAACAACCAGCAGCAGCCGGGCTACGGCGGATATGACCAGCAGCCGCAGCAGAACTACGGCCAGCAGCAGCCCGGGTACAACCAGTACGGCGGCCCTCCCCGGCAGCCTGCATTCGGTGGACCCACCGACTCCTACAACCAGCAGTCGTACAACACCAACAAGAAGGCGGGCGAATTTGCCTTGAGCGACTTTTCCGAGGATATGTCTGTCGAGGCACTTGTCAGCCGCTTCGCTGGCGGCAACGTCGACTCCACTACTCTCAGCCAGGTCAAAGTCAGCGATACCACGGAGCGCGACCTCCAGGGCTTTGATTTCAATGAGATGAAGGAGCTTGGCCAGCGCAGCCTTGACTCTAGCGGTGATATGGACCTCGATCGCGGACTGTTTAGCGGCTTCGGCGGCGGCCACGGCGAGTCGAAGAAGACCCACCAGCTCATCGGTAAGTACTAGTTTTAATTTGTCCTTTTTGCGGCTGTAATGGCGGTGGGGGACGGGAGGAAGGCTATTTGCAGCCCTGCTCTACTTTAGAGACAGGAGCAGCCATTCGTTCCGCGTTATTCCCTCCTCTCCCTCTTCTCAGCCGCTCTACACAGCGGAAATCAAGGAAGGGGTGAGGTGGCACACGCCTAGATGGGTTTTTTTTATTCACTCCCCTTCCCCCAACAATGTCAGCAGAAAACAGATGCGGCAGTCGGATGACGACGACATGCTGTAGCTTGTCTGCCTATCTGTACTGCGCTACTGCAAATCCAAACGAGAAGGGACACTACACTAAAGTTAATTTCGCTCTTCTATATCTCCACTTTCTCACGTTTTGCTTCTGTAGGTGGTGCTGCTGCGTGGGCTGCAGTGAACTGGTACCAGAACAAGTCGCGCAACGAGGGCAAGAAGGTCAACCACGGCTTCATCAAGAAGCTTGTTGTCGCCTTCGCCGCCGCCCAGGCCATCAAGTACTGGGAGAAGAACAGCGGCTCGTTCCAGCAGGGCGTCTCGCGCGACCGCGCCATCCAGGAGGCGACCCGGAATGCCTCGCTGGCTGCCGATATGCTCGACCCGAACGTTGCTCCTCAGGGCTACGACTACAAGCAGTACAACACCGGCGAGTCCTCATCCTTTGACAAGATGGGCGGTGGCGACAGCCAGCCGCAGGGCCGCAACCAGGGCTACCCCCAGGATAACTACAACCAGGGCGGCTACAACCAGGGTGGCTACAACCAGAACTACGGCCAGCCGGGCGGTGGCTTCAACAACAACTACCAGTACTAAGTGCCTGGCTCCGGTCCCCTGCCGCGCTCCAAAACAAGCTCTATCATTCAAGACCGCGGCCTCAGCTTGAGCGTCAGCTCCTCTTCTCTCAATCCCTTTCCCTTTTCCCTCACCTTTCCTTTAATATCAATGCGAATAATCAACTACCACCTACAGAACTGACGACACCAGCTGGCAAGTCCGCTGCTTATCGGCCATGGCACCGCACGCCTTGATCTAATTAATCATCGGCATCAAATGCGTGGCGGTTGGAAAATTTTTCACCCAGCTTGAGGACAGGGCATAGCGGTATTCTGCAGGCGATTGGTGCAGGAGAGAGGCAGCTTTGGGTGTGGCCTGGAAAAGCCGCATGAATACAGCACGACTGCACCGCAGATGGGGCAATCTTGAATTCGCTCTTGGCTCATTTTCTCTTATAATCTTTTTTATTATAAATCGGTAGCACTAGCAGCGGCTTCCAGACAACCACAAGCTAGAGAGCGAGAGCGAGAGACTAGCCTATACTGCCAGTTCAACTCCACAAACCCAACCACCGATTCTTTGTTGCTGATCTCTAATCTACAAAAATGTCTCGCTTCTTCCGCAATGCCAACTACTCATCGAGCTCTGACTCTGAATCTAGCGGCTCGTCGTCTGACTCCGACTCCTCTGTCAATGAGGTCGTCTCGAAGCCAACCACCACCCCCGCATCCCGCTTCTCGCGCGCAGCCTTTGACTCTGACGACGAGGACAGCAATGTCAAGCGGGTGGTGAAGAGCCCCAAGCAAAAGCACACCGAAGAAGTCGTTTCTCTGTCTCGGACGATCATAAAGGCGGCCCGCGAAAGCAGATGGCAGGCGGCCACCTCAGACTTTGACAAGCTGCGGACTGCAGCCACCAAGCTGGAGAAGGTTCTCAAGGGCGAGAGCATGCCGCGTGTGTTTATTCGCTGTCTAGCCCTTCTCGAGGAATCTACCGACGAGAAGAGCAAGGGCAAGCTCAGCTCCACAGATGCCCGCGGCTTCAACCAGCTCAAGCAGCGCTTGCGCAAGTACAAGGACTATGATGCCCAGGTCGCCGAGGAGAGGGCCAACCCGACAGCATCCGACGACGACGAAGATGCCAACAACGAGGACGAGGACGAGGGCTCACAGGCTGACAGCGAGGAGGAGCGTGCTGCGCCAGCACCCGGACGTGCTGCTGCAAGCGACTCTGAATCCGAATCTGAGGAGGAATCAGACTCTGACTCCGACTGGGGATCCAGCGACGACGAAAGCTCCGACTCGGATTCGGAGGACGACGCCGAGGCTGGCGTCTCGCGCTGGCTCAAGAAGACCACGACTAAGGACACAGGCAAGGCGAAGAAGGTCAAGAAGGATCGCTCTCAGAGGGCTGCAGCGCAGCCGTCTGCCGCATCCGCTGCCAAGGAGGAAGAGGGAGAGGGCGGCGACGACGACGACGGCTTTACGACCGTTGGAAAGAAGGGCAAGGCTGCTCAGGGTCCAGTGTACAGCGCAGAGTCAATCAACAAGTTCCTCAAGACCTTCATTGCCTCGCGCGGTCGCAAGGGTACTGACAAGAAGGCTGCCATCAAGATGCTTGAGAAGCTGCTCACCTTTGCAGCCAACCCTCTGCAGAAGGCCAAGGTGCTGATGGCACTCATCTCTGCGCAGTTCGACGACGTGCCTGCTGCGAGCTATATGGCGACGGAGGGCTGGCACAAGGCTCAGAGCAGCATCAACGAGCTGCTGTCTGTGCTTGAGGCCAACCACCAGCTTACGATCCGCGATACTGCCGAAGTTCACGAGACCGACGACGACATCAAGTACAGAGACGAGACACTTGCGATCCGCGGCTCGATCATTTCGTTTGTCGATCGCCTGGACGACGAGTTCTCAAAGTCGCTCCAGAACATCGACCCGCACACGCCCGAGTACGTTGAACGTATGCGTGACACCGTCTCTCTGTACGTCACCATTGTTCGTGCCCAGCACTACTTTGAGCGCACTGGCATTAAGGACAGCATCTGCCGCATTATTGTGCGCCGCATCGAGCATCTGTACTACCGCACCGACCAGGTCAACCTGCACGTCGAGGCTGCTGTCGCAGACCTCCCCAGCAAGGCCGACTCAAAGATTGTGCCCGCCGCGGCTGCCGGCGACATGGATGCGATTATCCACAGCCTGTGTGTGTACCTCTACATCAACGCCGAGCCCATTCAGCGCACGCGTGCGATGCTGATGCACATCTTCAACCATGCGCTGCACAAGCGCTACTATGTCGCTCGCGACCTGATGCTGATGTCGCACATCCAGGATGGCATCCATCAGGCCGATATTGACACCCAGGTCCTTTACAACCGCGCACTGTCGCAGCTCGGTCTGGCCGCATTCAGACTCGGCAAGATCCAGGAGGCGTTTGAGCACACCGTTGAGCTCGAGTCGTCCAACCGTCATCGCGAGCTTCTGGCGCAGGGCGTCAGCCAGCAGCGCACGCAGCAGCTATCGGCGAGCGAAGAGCTGAACCAGCGCCTGCGCCAGCTGCCGTTCCACGTCAACATCAACCTCGAGCTGCTCGAGTGCGTCTTCTTGACCTCGTCCATGCTGCTGGAGATCCCGTACATGGCGTCTGCCAACGCGAACCCCGAGGCCCGCCGTGCGCCCATCAGCCGCGTCTTCCGCCGTATGCTCGACTTTAACGAGAGACAGGTCTTCCTGGGTCCGCCGGAGAACACCCGCGACCACATCATGGCATCTGCCAAGGCCCTTGCGGAGGGCGACTGGGAGGCGGCTCGCGACTATATTCAGGACATCAAGATCTGGTCGCTGCTGCCCGACTGCGAGGAGATTAAGGAGATGCTTGCCTCCAAGATCCAGATCGAGGCGCTGCGCACCTACCTGTTCACCTACTCGACCCAGTTCGAGTCAATTGGCCTCGAGGACCTCTCGGTCATGTTTGGCATGAGCAAGGGCAAGGTCTACTCGCTGCTGACGCGCATGGTCTACCGCAGCGAGCTGCAGGCATCCCTCGACGAGGTCAGCGGTGTGCTTGTCTTCAACATGGCCAACTTCGAGGCGTCGTCGCGTATGCAGCAGACTGCTCTGACACTCTCGAACAAGGTCAACGCGTTTGCCGATATCAACGAGCGCATGTTTGAGCTCAAGATCAACGGCGGGCAGACGCCCAGCGACCGCCAGCAGAATGCCAACGAGCACGGTGGCAAGCAGCAGGGCGGCGACCGTGAAGGACGCCAGAACCAGCAGCGTGGCGGCAACCGGGACGGCCAGCGCGGCGGCAACAACAGCCAGGACTCCAAGGGCAACAAAAACAACCAGGGCCAGGGCCAGAGAAGCGGTGGCGGCAACCGGAACGGCGGCCGCGGCCGTGGTCAACGCAGAGGCGGAAACCGTCGCTAAGAAACGCATCAAACTATATTTTTTTCTACTTTCTAACACTCAAAAATTAACCCGATATTATCCAATCGATTGATAAGACCTTTTTTGCTTCGCTGTCAAATTCACTTACTCCCTTTTTTCTAACACTTTTACACATACGATCGGTCGGAAATGCTAAAGAGATTCTGGAACAGTGTCGGCAAGAAGGTGTGGCTGTCGGACTACAAGGATTCAATGATTCCTAGGACGACATTCCGCTCCCCAGCACCTGTCTCGCAGCCAGAGTACAAGAGACCAACACCGCCAGCTTCGGCAATCTACAACAACCCGTACTACAAGCGCGATGTCCGCCGCAACTACCCGCGCACCGAGGTCTACACTCAGTCTGACGTTGGTCGTCTGCTACTTGGCGTGAACACCGCCGAAAAGATTGCTTCGCCTGAGCAGCAACAGCAGCAGAACGCGACGACTGCAGAGACCGCCAATGTGCCTGTCGTCGAGGTGAAGGACATTGTCGAGGCTCTGCAGAAGGTTAGTGGCCCGGTCTACTCGGCTGCAAATATGCCTCCCGTTCCTGGAACTCCATACAAATACAAACTGTCGCCCGAGCAGTACACTGAGGGACCTGGAGAGTACTATCCTTCCTACCGGGTGTTTTAAGCTGAGTCCTAGATTTGTTTCCATCTTTTTCGTATTGCTTTGAACAAAAGTTTAGCTGTATTAAACCGGGGTGATTATGAGGTAATACTCCGAGCCTTTGCTACAATGCCCGCAAGAGCACCACTGGGGTACTCTGTCAGCAGCCCAAATAGACGTGCCGCGAGAACACCCGTGCCGATAGCCGTCATGGCGGATAGTGTCCAGATGGATCGGTGGAGCCACTTTGTCTGTCGGTTCCACTGCCTTACAACCGTCGAGTAAGGAATAGATGTAAAGCTGACCATGGTATACAGTGGAATGACCGCCGTTGGAACAACCCTGTGCAGAATGCCTTCGAGCTTCTTGCGGAACAGATATGCGTAGTCGACCACTCGAGCGCGCATCTCGATGTAGTTCTCTAGGGCCAGATCGACGATCGCCGAGGCATCGGATGTGCGCGTACACGAGTACTCATCCAGCGCACGCTGCATCTGGCTTTCGCTTAGCGCGCATGTATGGTCAGAGTCTGGGGTTTTCTCGTGGAGAATCCGAAGCATAATGCCGTCTAGTGCCTCAACGTCTTCGAACCCACAGTTCATGCCCTGGCCGTAGAACGGAACCATGGCATGGGCAGCGTCGCCAAGTATAACCGCACGGCCCTTGTACGTATAGGGCGTGCACTTGATATACATAAGCGAGCCCTTGGGGTTCTTTGCATACTCTGAGCGCACGCTCTTCTCCCCCATGAGCTCAAGGGCATCTGGGAAGTTGCTCTGGAAAAACGCTGCAATTTGGTCCTCGCTCTTCACCTGGTCAAACTGGCTCCACGGCATGAACAGCGTGCACGTAAAAGTCTTGTCCATGTTGGGCAGCGCAATAAGCATGAACGACCCGCGGGGCCAGATGTGCAGATGGTTGGGATCCATCGCATAGGCACCGTTTAGCGCTGGCATCGAGAACTCGCAGTACCCATGCTCAATGTACTTTTGAGAGTAGTTCATCTTGACTCTGGCCATCATCCGCTGGCGCACCTTGCTGTACGCACCATCCGCGCCAACCATCAGGTCAGCTGTTATCTCCTGGCGCTGGCCTTTGTCGTCAATGAAGGCAACGCGGCCCGAGTCCAGATCGGCCTCTAAAAACTCGTGGTTGAAGTGGAGGGTTGCCAGAGAGTAGCTGGAGACGGTGTCTAGAAGTATTTTGATTAGCGTGCTGCGTCCGACCGAGTTTATGTGCCGCCCAAATACGTCGTATGCCTGGCTGGTTTGTCTTCCATCGAGAGCGTGGATCATCCGGCCGTGCATCGGCACGACCAGTGCCTTGACCTGGCGCTCCAGGTCTGGATTCAACCGGCGCAGTGCAGAGAAACCGCGCTCAGATATAGCCAGGTTGATTGACCGATGCTCGACAAGGTGTGCGTTCTCTGGCAGGCGGATATCTACATCGTATCTGGATTATGTTAGCATACGGGTTATCTGTATAGATGTTGTGGCTGACGGCTGATACTCCCCGGATATGGTGGCGCATGCATCGATCGATATATCCTTGGTGTTGATGATGGCAGCAGGTATGCCGTATTACCAAGACTTACCTGGACGCTTTTCGAGCAAATCGACCCTCCATCCGCGCTTGGCAAAGTAGCAGGCCGTAAGCGATCCGACCAGACCTCCTCCGACTATAACAACGCTCCTCTCGGTAGACATGTGGAAAATGTGTAGTATAAGCAATGTTGGTTATTGACAAAAAAAATCGACGCACAGACAGAGTAGAGAACCAGCTTTACTCTGATCCTCACCGATAAGATATGCCTGCACAAACTAGTAGTTCAGGGCGCTGACCCAGCGCCAGTCTCTATCATGCCGGCGACGAATGAACAGAGAGCCCGCATTTGGCATATGACTGGGAGAAAAGGCGGGGCGAAACAGGGCGCGAGAGGCGGAATTATGGACCAACCAAAAATCGACCAATTTTGCGAGATTAATCCGCTGCTGACGCAGAGGATCGAAATCGATTCCTTGGCTTGACTGCATTCACCACCCTCGCGCGCCCTGTTTCACCCACTTTGCTCAGCGTCTCAAACTAGCGATTTTCTTTATTCTTCAAATTCTTTACATTCAACAAACATGGCTGGAATTCTTCTCGAGTCGGGAGTGGTGCTTGTGCCGCTGGCATGCGCTGCACTGTATATCATCGTCACGTCCAACAAGCTACTGGTCTTCTTCTCGTTGTTCGCAACGCTTGTGTTTCTGGCCGGGAGACGGCTCCGCTACCACTACTCGTCCGGAGCGTATGGCGACATGGTTGTCAGGACCAAGGACCAGAGCGGATCGGCACCCGCGAACACGAGCGATAAGAAGAGTGATGGCGATAGCGACGATGGCGCCGAGTTTGACGAGATTATCCACGATGCGCACAGACACTGCGATATCGACGAAGAGGTTGTCGAGGGCAGCGGCGCGCTGCTTTCGACTGCCGTGACGACAGCCAGCACAAAGTTCGACATGGAGCTCTACGGCGCGGCGCTCTCGTACGACCACCGCTGCTTCTACATCGACGGCCGTCCGACCTGGATCCTGGCGGCGGACTTTGACTACTGGCGCATTCCGCTATCGTCGGACATTTCGGAAGAGGAGAAATCAGACACCGGAAAAGCCGATCAGGTCAAGCAGGCCTGGCGCCGCATCCTGCTGCAGATCAAATCAGTGGGATTCAATGCTGTGCGAATCCGATTCCACTGGGGCTTCCACTCGCCGAGCAAGGGCAAGTACGACTTTACCGGCGGCCGTGATGTGCACCAGCTTCTGACGCTGTGCGAGGAGCTCGGCGTCCTTGTCATCGCGTGTCTCGGCCCCTATGTCGGCGACGACGTGCAGGGTGGCGGGTATCCCTTCTGGCTGATCCAGCGTGACCACATTCGTCTGCGTCACCTCAAGCACTCTGGGTACAAGCTCTGGGACAACCACTTTGCCGCAGCCGAGGCCGAGTGGTACGACCAGATTATCCCAATGATTGTCGGGCACGAAGTGGTGACCAAGAACACCCGTGGCCGCGGCTGTGTCGTTCTGGTCCAGGTCGAGAACCACCTCGGAGCACGCGGGCCGCTCTCCCTCCCGCTGGCGCTGCAGGACGAAACCAGGCTGCTGGCCCGCATGGCTCGCGAGAGGGTCATCCGCACACCTCTCATCACCAACAACCACGTCTGGCCTCAGGACTTTACATCGTTTGCCGCC
Source organism: Coemansia erecta (assembly GCA_027574685.1). Classification (NCBI taxonomy): domain Eukaryota; kingdom Fungi; phylum Kickxellomycota; class Kickxellomycetes; order Kickxellales; family Kickxellaceae; genus Coemansia; species Coemansia erecta. The sequence continues at coordinate 30,829 of JANBOJ010000008.1, read as the reverse complement.
AGGGCGTGGATGCAGGTTGAAAAGAAGCTCAGGGCATACCGCATTATCGGCGACATCTACCGCACCGATCTATCAGGCTTCACTGCACGCGACATTGCCCAGAACCCTCTGGATATCGATAGTGTTGCGCTCATTACCAAGGGCGACAACGTGCCGATGGTTGCAGCAGAGCTCTACAGGTCGGTGGATGGCGGCAGCGGTAGGCTGTTTAGCGAGCAGATTGAGAATGCTCTGAGCCAGGGCCTTTCAGCATTCTCTCTGCCTGGCTTCTTTGGTCTCTCGACCACCGGGAACTTTGCCAGTGCGGCCCTAACTACCAGCCCAGATGTGCAGTGTGCGGCCATTGGCGAGGATGGCCTGCTGTCGGAGGATGCGCGTGTATCGCGTCTAGTCTTGAGCGCGGCTAGAGCGTTTGAACATATGTCTGTAGCTTCAGACTATGTCAGTGCTCGGCCATGGATTACGCGCCCGGTCAAGCCCGCAGTGCGCGGTGTGAGCATTCGTGGTCTCCCTCAGGAAGCCGTACGCGTGCGCCGCCAGTGGGAGTATTTCGAGAGACCCGCGACTGGTCCGTCGGAAACAGGCGCTAGCAGCAAGGACAGCAGTCGCCAGCTCGGGATTGTGACCTATGTGGACGGCACGAAGACGTCGGAGACTGCGACCGACGGCGAGCTTGCGTTCCTGTTCTCACTGGCAGACGCTCCAACGCTGAGCAAAAACGGGAGCTTTGCGCTTACAGGAACGCTGGGGCCACGCAAACGCGGAATGTTTGTATCCAACGTCTTTGTCGGCGGCGCTGACCCACTAATGCTCGTTGCTGCAACTAAGGAGATATATGCACGCGTCTCTCTTGACGCGGGCTGCGAGGTGTGGGTGTGTGCTGAGGAGAGCATCCAGAGTGGCCAGCTGTTCTTTGAAGGCGAGTGCCAGGTTGCAGGCCATGCGGAGGTCGAATACGTTGACGTGGAGCATGCAGCAGGCCGCAAGTTCAGCTTTGTTATTCCCAACCCTGGACCTGGGCTTGTCAGCGTTACTGGTTCTGGATCCGGCTCGGCCAAGGTATATATTGCGCTGGTGCCACAGAAGGCACTGGACACACTTGTTGCAGACTACCGCAGCTACGACCGCGCCAGATCCGAGACTTCTTCTGAGGATGAATCCAGCGCTCAGTCCATTGTCGCTTGGGGCGCTGACTCTATTCTGTTGGAATCTGATGGGCATATTGGCATGGCTCTGCCATCCGATGCCACTGAAAGCACCGACGAAAAGCCTTCCGTCTTTGTTGTCTCATCATCCCAGCCTCAGTCGGACTCTGCTATTCTCAAGCCCGTATCGAGACTCGATGCCAGTGCGACTTTTAGTGGATGCCCATTTATCTGGCAATTCGACATCGAGGCAGACACCAGCAGCACTGCGAGCGGTGATGCTGCGCTGACGGCCGTGAGCGGATTCGAAAAGCGCATTACTAGCTGGGACACAATGACGTGGAAGTTGCTGCCGACGACTTCTGACCTCGAGACGATGGACGAGATCAACGTCATGTCGTGGCAGCGGGATCTTGGCATGTTTGCGTACAATGCCATTGACGTTGGGCTAAACGCTAGCAACGTGCTCTACCGATGCCAGGTTCGACTCAAGCCTCAGCATATAACCTCGCCCAGGATTCTCCTGCAGCTGAACGCGCGCCATCGTTGCACTGTCTGGGTTAACGGCGTTAATATGTCTGGACACGAGACATTCCATGAGCAAAAGTCCATAACTGGGAGCTTCCAGGCTCTAAGGGATGCCCTGAAAACACCAGGTGCTGTCCAGGGCCCCGATAGATGGAGTGGCACCTACACATACGATGTGACGGACGTTATGCGGATCTCGAATATCCCCAACTCTAGTGCCGTTTCGTCAAATGCTGACAGCCAGGGTGACGAAGATGAGGAGGGTGCGCTGAACGAGGTTATTGTTATCGTCGAGTCCTACGGGCTCGGCACGCAGTCGGATGGCTTCAACGACGCTCGCGTGCCTCGCGGGCTGATAGCTGCATATTGGCACGGCTACAACCTTATTGGAGAGGACCACGACGACTCCGAGATACACGACCACTCGCACGACAGACGCACCGAGCAGCTGCGTACAAGATGGGAGATATGTGGCGTAGATGTCACCAAACTACCGAATCCCTACAACTCAGCGGGCTTCCCGGATGAAACCACTAGTTCCGGATGGTCTGCAGCTGTTGAGTACCCACTTGTGCAGGACAGCTGGTCGACACGTGCCAAAATCAACGTTGACCACGGCGTGCACTGGCTGCGCTGGCAATTGCTCCCGTCTTCCAATACCGCGCCACTCTATCTCCGTATCAGTGGCAGAGCTACCGCGTATGTCTGGGTTAATGGTGTAATTAGGAAAAAGCACAGGGCAAGTTCTAATGGGTCGTCGCTGGTTCTTCTGCGTGGCGGAGCATTTGGCGAAAAGTCACCCGAAGGTTCAGCAACCGCAGACAGCATCGTGGTCATGATGTACGGCTGGGCTGACCATGTCGACATCTCTGCAAATGATGGCCGTCTGATCTCTGTTGACCTATCTCTGACGAACGCAGACAATGCCTAGTTTTGACATTTTCTAATTCGAGACAAGCCTTGCTTAATTGGAGTACATTGTAGTTAAAATGTTGGATATATTGTCAGTTGAAAATCATTGCTAAAGGCAGCGCCGATTCAAAGGTCCCTTGATCCGACGTTTCTCGCTGAATGGCTGCGTTGCTGGCTTGGAGTACTGGTGTTTGAAATATCGGCTTTGGTCGCCTGTTGATCGACGTCGAGTCAACCTGGCGGCAGTTGTTGCTTATGTGGTTTTATATCTTGATACTTGTTATGACAAACCGATACCCAGCGTAGCGCAGTGACTCAGCCTACAAGCAAGAGCCTAACCAGATCTTGAGTCAGAGTGAACTGAGCAACCCGCACAAGTGCAAGAATCGCCGCATCTGCATCCTTCTCCGCAGTTGATCATTATTAGATGATTGAAAAGATGTTGATAGTGTAAAGTGTAGAGTTGAGTGTGGTGAAAAGAATAGAAAGTAAGCTAGAAAGAAATTGATTGAACGATGTGATGGTAGAAAAAGCGAGCAATACGAGCGGAACCTGCTTAATTTATATACATGTAGTCTCTCGGTGGAATGGCAGAGTGGCCGCTGAGTTTGGATATTGCCTTTCTCTACGTATTCGTCTATGGATTGCCGCCGTATATTCCTATTCTAGATACCATTCGGCAAAAGTCAGCCAACAATCAAGGCAGGCGGCACATGGGAAGATATTTGTCGCGAAATAGACAGCATGCAGAGAGAGAGAAGCATATGATTCCCTGTGTAAGTGGAATTGCTCTGCAAGTACATGAGATGCAAGAGAGGGAGTGAGAGAAGGAGGGAGGGAGTAGACGCGGACCCCATGTCCGAGGCTTAAATGGATTTTCATTGATGTTGCTCTGACGATTACTATACGCTTGCAACTTGGATGCGACTCCCTACTTGCACCCTTGCATCCAGGAAAAGGACGGTTCTGCATAGTGCCAATCATACTCTGCATGCACTCATTTTGGACGCTGAAGACCTTCCATTCTGGTTCTTTAGACAATCCACTACAAAAAACCGCTCTATTCTGTCGCAAAATAGCGTGCTAGCTGTACGGTGAGGCTAGAATTCAAGTATATTTCAGGTCTGCGTGTGAGCGGCAATATATCCAGAAACGAATCTTCACCTTCTCTGTGTCTACTCGATAATGCACGTGTGCACCGCATGTGGGCTTTACAGCGGGCTTTTTTCTCTAGACATAGAAACGAAGCACTTGTCAATATACCCCCTTTTGCATTTAAATGTTGGCCAATAAGCTATAGTGTCACTGAGATGGGGGATGCGTACTTCAGTATGTCGCCATGGTCGGTCGGTGTTTTTCTGCTATTCGGACGACACTAAACAGCATTTTGCAATGTGCATGTGAACAGCAGATGGCCGAGCATACAGTGGAAAATAAATGACAATGGGTGTAAATATGCCTGAGAGCACAACCAAACAAATAAACGCAAATGATTGGCCTCGGTAGCAGTTAAAGAGAAAACAAGGTCGGGTCAGATGCATATATAGCACAGTAAATAAAGCCTGTGCTTTCAACAATGAAATGGCCTGCTGCCAAAGGAGCTCCGAATGTCTCCCATTTGGTGCTTATCAGAATGGCAGAATGCGAGCGAGCGAATAAAGCCAAATTTATGTAGGTCATTGTGACCACTAGACTCTTCATCAAAATTGGTAGCTGCTTGTTCATTTCGGCATCTATATTTTTCTGGCGGAGTCTAGCATGGCATGTCTCAAATGTAAAGAAGCGAAAGGCGCTCTGACAGCCATCTCACATGTATGCCCATTCATTTGCCATGCTATTCTAGTTTCTTCATGCATATATTAATTGGTTGGTTCGACAGGTGCACTATGGCTGGTCGTATATCCCTAACACAAGCTGACCAACAAGTGAATGGTGCGCATAAATCTCTCAGAGACGTTAGTTGGCAATTTGATTTTATAATTTTTTGGTTGATGCATTCTAGTCTAAAGAGTTTATTTTGAGCTATTGGCTATAAAATATAACAATATCAAGTGGTTTGTGTTGCAAGAATATGCACAGCGCCATCAAGGCTACATTTTGTTTTCGGTTCTATGTGTCTAACGTACGGATTCTGCTCTTTCGTCGGGGATGCTGATTGTGACGTGCTTGCCCATTTTGTAATTGCAGCGAGGGCAGTAATGCACTTTACGTTTTAGCGAGTTTAGCTCAAGGGCTGTCAGCGCCAGTGGAAGTATCGCTGCAGGCGCGTTGACCACAATTCCAATTGTAGCGAGTGTAGCCGTAGCTAAAAGATTTTTGCCACCAGTCTGTCTCCGTACAACGGTATAGACGTAGTGCCTGCACCGCGGGCACTTGGTGTTTATTGAGCTTTCGGTGACCATTGCATGAGACCCGCGCGGCAGAGAATCCCATCTGCGGCTAAATATCGATGCTCGGTCATCAACTACGCTCACTCGAGACATGTTTGACATGCGATGCGGCGGCCCACCACCATGGCCATGGCCATGTCCGTGGCCAGGACTGTGGCTGTAGGCACTCTGGTTCATATGCCCACCATGACTCTGATTGGGGCCATGATTATTATATGCGTGAGAATGACCTGGGTGGCTGTCGTGCCTTGCATGTCCACCGTGCCCCCCATGTCCTCCCTGCGCTCGTCCAGGAATATGACCGTGGCTGTAGCTCTGGCCATGACCATGGCCATGACTTTGCCCTCCGTAGCTACCATGCCGTCCATGATGCATGGGCATGCTATGCATTCCATGTGGTTGATGCCCGCCTTGATAATGCCGTTCGGGAGCAATGTTTTTGTCAATGGCACGGATGACACCTTGGATAAGATTGACAATACCGTGTGTGTTGTTATTTATTTTCCACTCGGATGGCACGAATACGCTCGACCTCATCATGTTAGAATGTCCGCCGTTGTCGTGCATAATATGCGAGGGGTATTCCCAAATGCGGCGGTTGAGCTACGAAAAAAAGTGTATCGTAAAGTGCGCTGCTTTGATACAGCGATATGCAAGTGAAGACGCAGGCGTGAATATGCAGATGAAAAGTGTAACTAGTAAAAAACAAATAGAATTTAGTAATCGTAAGAAGAAAACGTGAAGAGAAAAAAGTAGATGAATACCGAGCAAACCATGAAGAGGAAGAACGCAGTATGTGCAAAAGGCAAGGATGAATTATTTTTTAGGTTTTTGCGGGTTTTGAAAGAAATGGCGGATATTTCTTTTTATAAATAAAACCCTGACTTTGCCCTTGTTCGAAGGGAGTGCTTATATATATAAAAGGAATAGAGAAGAGACAGCACCTTCTTTTGTTAAAACAAGCCGAGCTTTGTTGCTTTATCCCTTGATCGAGCGGATTTCGCTATCCGCAGCCGTGTCTCCTGTTTTCTTTGTGGTTTCTTTTACTGAAACAACACACATCCGCCTGCCTAGGTCTGCCATTCTTTCTGTTCACTCTTTTCATTCCTTTATTTCATAGAACCTATGCAATTAGAGATCCAATCCGATGAAGCAGATAAGCCCGACGGTGTATACATAAGCAGAAAGCAACGTGTCTTGGCAAGACGAAATAGCCCACGTTTTTTGCGATTCTCAACACTAATGTGGAAGTCCTCAAATTGTATGCATGGGGATGCGCAAATAGTGTGTGAGCTGCATGTCGCTGGTAATTGTCATACCCAATTGCATTGTTTCTATTCCGCATGTGTTGAGTGGAACCAACCCGGAAGACTTGATGACACGGGGAAACAGGCGTACCAAAACGGTTGCGGAATTTCCAGATTTTATACTTGTCTAACAGGCCCGAGTTTGGTTACATATCAATTAGAATAAAATAAAAATATAAATTTTTACAAGTAGCAAAAGAGCAAATCAAACATGTGTGCCAACAGGTGGACTACATGGAATGAGTGAGAAGTGTGTCGAATAAATAGGTGACTTCCGCAAGAAGAGGTACAAACATGAGAGGCTTGCACAACGCCCGTGTGACTCGCAGTGCCTCCGTTTACTGCCTTTTTGGTGGCCAGAAGCATTTTACTCATTCATCGGCACAACAATCTGGACATTCTTGCCCAGCTTGTAGTTGCATTTCGGACAAAAGTGCACTGCTGGGTGCAAGGTCTTCATCTGCATAGGCAACATTGCTAGAGGCAGCAGCGCTTTGGGCGCCTTGAGGAATAATCCCAGAGCAACCGCACCGACAGTGGCAACAAGGTGCGGTGCTCCTGGGCGCTGCTGAACTAGGGTCATAATATGCCGTTTGCAGCGTGGGCATTCGGTGGGCACAGACTTGCTGCTTACATGTGCATGTCCTCTATGGAACGGCATGTACGAGCGTGAGTGTGAAAACATGCCATGAGAGTCGTCAGAGATTAGAACCGATGACGGGTGTGAGTAGTAGCTGTGCGTTAGGTCATGATGGCTGCGGTGGCCATAATGTGGGTAGCGATGGTGGCCGCCGTAGTATCCATGGTGCCCATATCCGTGGCCGCCATAGTGGTCATAGGACTCGTGCGGGTGGAGCCGTCTATCGATGCTTCTAAACACATTGGCTATAAGATTGGTAAATCCAGACTTGGTGTTGCTCACTTCCCAATCGTGAGGAACAAATATGCTAGACCGGGACACGTTTTTGTACTGCGATCCATGATGACCACCCGAGTGGTGGCTGTTGTACCGGTGGTCATGGTAGTGCCGGCTGTCGTTGTTATTGTGACGAGATCCGTAGTAGTGATTTGGAGACCTATGCGAGCTGTGCATATTGGTGTTCAGGCTGTTTTTGTTGTATTCGGTGTTTACTTGTTTAGGTATGCTTAGAAATCCGCCAACAACCTGTCTCGAGGCGTTCATAAACTATGCCACTTGAGAGAATAAATATAAAATATATAGGTCGAATAGAATGAACTATGAAAATGGGGCTGTAATCTAATATAGACGATATGTAGTATCAAAATAAAAGGTGTTGAGCAGAAACTGTCCCCAAGATTGTGCGACGAAAATGTGGGGTGTTAAATAGATTGGCTTGCTAACAAAAGATTTGAGTTGTAGTATCTCTGATTGCAGCGACAAGCTGTGCTATGCTTATTTGGCAGATAAATATAAAAAGGGCACGAGATAGCGTTGATTGCGAGAACAAGAGCGTGTACAAGTTGAAATAGAGACACACACGACAGTAGAGCGATGGTGAACAGGCGAGAAGCGTGGTAATATCCTGACATCAACATGCTCAGGAAAAGCCAGTCATCGTCCTTTATATCATCCAATTCCTGGTCAAGTGTTCGCTGACTGCCGCAACCAGGCGGACTAGTGCGGTGTTGCGCTTGTTTCCAAATGTTGCAGTCAAGGGTGGCAGCGGCAATGACTGGAAAAGGAAGAAAAGGGGAAAAAGGAAAAAAAAGGCGATGAAAAGAGATGGGTAGTTTGATGAAAGAAAGAGTGTATTCAGACGCTTTAATGAACACATTGGCTTTTAATTCGACTTCCTTTTTACCATGCCAAGAAACTTGTTCAAAGAGAAAGCTTCCAAAACAAAAGCATGCTTAAGCTTTGTAAACACACCAGTAATTTAAGCATATAATGTAGACAGGTTTCCGCGTTCATTTCTTCGGCTTTTAGATTAGCCAGCAATCTACTCGCGTTAAAGTTTGAAATGAGCTCAGGCTTATGCTAAAATAGATGTGGTTCGCAACCAGCTTATACTCTTCTAGGAAATGTCGATAAATATCATAATACGGGCTCGAGTCAGTTGGCATGTATTGCAAAACCTGATTAGTTTTATAAAGCATGCGCAGAATAAATCTAGTCGTCTCTAAAGTCGCCATTATTCCGGGACGAAGATCCGAACGAGTTTCCCAGTCTATTGTTAATAGACGCATCAGCTCCTGCGTCATCATAACCGTCCTCTGACTGACGTGCTCTCTCCTCCTCTTCCTGCTTTGCCCGCATATGGCCCCAGCCACCACGTGCTTCGTCATACTCCTGCCTGTACTCATCTCTGACCTGCCCGCCAGACCGTCCACGGCCAAACTGTCTTCCCTCCCTAAACCCAGGATCAAGGTCGGTGCGAATGATGCGCTCATCGAGCTTGGTCCCGTTGACATACATCATGCACTCGAGCGCGCTCTCGTGGGTGTAGTATTCGACAAAGCAGAACCCACAGGGCGTCTTGTCGTTGCGCGATAGCCCCATTATAATACGCTTGATCTCGCCAGCCTTGGAGAACACCTCGTAGAGCTGCTCCTCGGTTGTGTAGAACGAAAGGTTGCCGACGTAGAGCGTCGACGACTTGGCGAGATCCGTGTTCCACTGGTCGCTAGTGCCCTGGTACTGGTTGTCCTTGTATGTCGACGGACGATCCAGACGGGGAACGATAGTAAAAGTGTCCTCCAGCAGCTTGCTGTCAAATACCGTCTCCGAGTCCATGGTTCAAAAGCTAAAAAAAGGAGTTGCGACGAAAAACAAATATCTGTTCCAAGAATGCGCACAGCGCGACTGTAAAAGGCTGCGATTGTCGCATTGTCACTTTTGCGAGAATGCTTAAAGGATGGTTACACGTGATGCAAATATAGCTAAGAAGGTATTGTAAACATTTTTATAAAAGTGGAAGAATTGAAGAGGAAAGAGTAGAGTAGCACAGAGGGAGAGAGAATGAAACAGAGCATGGTATCTGAATAGGCCTGATACTCTTCTCTGAGCTGTTGCAGACGGCTGAGTCTAGACACTGCTCGACGAGCAGCACCCAAAAACAGTCTTGATCTTGAACATGAGGCCCTGCTTCTCGTGCTGGTGAGCGTGGCCATTGCTGTTGTTGTGCGCCTGGGCGTGGATGTTGGCAGCGTCGGTCGAGTGGTGAGCAACGCCGTTGGTCTTGGCCAAGTGCTGTGCGTCGCCACCTGGCGACAGAGCACCCGATATGTTGTTGAGACCCTTGGCGTCGCTCGGGCTGAGCTGGTCGCGCGAATGCTTGCCAGGCGTGTTTGCAGCCGAGCTGTCCATGTTCGGTGTGGACTGCCGGTGGGCGACGTTGTCGTAGCTGCGCAGCGCCTGGTTGCTGATGTGGTTCTGGTTCTCGGCCTTGTAGGCGCCAGAGACGCGGCCTTGGTGCTGGTTCTGACGAGCTCCGGCTGATACGGTGGCAGAGTTTGCGGCGTAGCCGTAGCCGTTGTTGAGCAGATTCCAGTCATACACGCCGTCGTCCTTCTCGCCAATGCTTGCCAGAGCAGAGTCAAACAGCCCACGCAAGTAGTTGTAGTCTGGTGTCTCCTCGAAGGCATATTTCCGCACGGTCGACAGGTAGGTGGCAAACTCTGGCGGGAAACCCTCGCACAGCTCGCGCACAGGGGTGTGCTGCTTGCGCTCGCCAATCTTCTCGTACTTTTGCTTGTTGGTCGCCGCCTTCAGGCCCTGCCATGGGAGGCTTCCACGGAGGAAGTACATAAACACATGGCCCAGTGCCTCGAGGTCGTCACGCCGGGACTGCTCGCGGCCGAGATGCGTGTTGATGCTCATGTAGCGCGCGGTTCCGCTGAGGCTCTTCCGCTCCCTGTAGGGAATATGCTGGTGGGTCTTTGGGTCGCGATATTGCTTGGCCATGCCAAAGTCGACCATAAAGACGCGGTTTGCCGTGTCCGTGTTCGGACAGCCGATCAAAAAGTTATCGGGCTTGATGTCGCGATAGATCAGATTGTGCTCGTGAACGGTCTGGATGCGCGTAAGCATGTTTTTGGCCAGCATGGCCACGGTCTTTACAGAGAAGCGTCTCCGGCACATGTCAAAGAGGTCCTCGAGACTCGGGCCGAGAAGGTCAATGCAGAGGACATTGTACAGCCCCTCCTGGCCAAAGTAGTGCACGTCGGGAATGCCCTCTTCCCCCGCGAGAATCCTGTAGCTGCGATACTCGTCGCGTAGCTGGGGCGCCTCGCTCTTCCGCGGCTCCTAAAATGAAGGCACAAGGGACAAAAGCAGCAAAAAAACAATGGAGGGCAGACGAGCAGCCATTTAGTAGACTGTCCAAAACATTGGCTGTTTGTATTCATTTGCAAGTGTGTGCGTGTGTATGATCCAAAGGATAATGCAGATTGTTTTGATTCTGTGCGATTGACCTGCCAGGTACCTAAATTGAGAAGGACAGTGGCAGCTGCAGAAAGAAGCATTCCCTTAAAGGCTTTTTCTGCTACAATCGGCGAAACAGCCGCGAGAAGCAAGGCTGGCGAGCGCAGAACAGGAGCATATAGAAAGCACACATAATAAGCAAAGCAGACACCTAGGCGACAGATTGATGCCAGGCATGTGCATACGGGATGCCGAAGAAGCTGAGCAGAACAATGCTACATCTTTCTTCTCAGCAGCAGGGAAAAGATTATGCAGTGTTTATATGTTTGGCTTCGCAGCCAAACACAGAAACAAAAATAACAGTCCAACGCACACGCAGCTTATGCCTGCTCCGTATAGAGCATGGGCCAATATTGTGCCTTCTTTCTGTGAGAAAAATGAAAACACAAGCAGCAATCCGAGGGATCTACATTCAGAACAGGCAGGAGAGGAAGATAGAGAGTGTGGAAGGGAGAGAGAGCACAGCACATGGACATTGGGAATCTGAAGGCGCTTCTAGCTCCAGATGGGTTCCAGGCAGGTTACAGACAGAGCACAAACCAGGGCCTTGAGCCAAGGGGAAGAACAAAAAGCAGGTTTGGTTAAAAAGTCCGAATGAAGGCTCAGCAAATACTGCTTGGCAGTCAAATAACCACGGGCGTATTGTGGCATTGAAAATAGAAACCCGACGCCACACGCGTCTTGCCAGATCTCCACCGCACGGTGTGAGAACGATTGATTGAAGAGAGGTCACCGTTTGGGATACTTACAAACTTGATAGCCACAAGGCGGTTGGTGAGCAAGTTCGTGCCTACAGGAGTAGATAATACGAAGGGGGAGGTTGTTTGAGGATATTTTAGCGACAAGCGGGCAGTGTCTGTATGTGTGGTGGTGGTGGTGGTGGTGGTGGTGGTGGTGGTGGTGGTGGTTTATGCTGCCAAGTAGCACGGGGCGTGGTGCGAATAAGGTTTCTTTGCATATAGGACTGAGCATAATGAGCCTCTATGCACACGACGTCAACGTACCTTCGTAAATAACACCAAAGCTGCCCTCGCCAATTCGCTTGCCCACGCGATAGTGGACGCCCACTATTTGCGGGCTGGTGTGCGGAGTCTTGTTCTGACGGACGACCATACGCTTGTCGGGCACGCTGTACTTGTTGTGCGGCACGGCCTGCTGCATTGCTCGATGGGAGAAGGCGATTACAGAATTTTGGAATAAGAGGAGCTAGACAGATTGGGCTAGTGTCTTGACAGCTGTCGAAATGCGCGTGCGTCGTTTTGTGCTGCTGGCAAGAACCCACACCAATAGGCTAGAGATAGAGAGAGAAAGAGAGCTACAAGGCCCGTATGTGTTCCAGGGGAGTCTTTGCGTTTGCGGTTGCGCGTGCAATTTCTGCAACGGCGATTTAGAAGGGGTAAATTTAGAGTGACAGTTGATAACAGCAAAAAACCAAAAAAAAAAGGCACAGGTTATAGGCCAATCTACAAGCAAGTGGAATTAACAACCAATGTGAAGAGAAAGAGAAAGGAAGAAGGCGAGAAAAAAGAGGCAAAGAGTAGAGGAGGGGAAGAGGATGAGGAGAATCAACAGACGCCTCGCCACACACACACACAACTTAGTTTGGAAAGAAGACGAAAATAACTGTTTTTTAGAAAACTCGCAAACGAGCTACAGTGGTGACAGTCGAAAGTGGTAAATTGGGTAAATTGAGCAACAAAGAGAGTGTCTATTCGCGAAAAAGGTAAATACACGCTAGCGATATTAGCTCTTGTTGTAGGCGCGATAGAAGAAGAAAAAAGCAGAAGGCCAGAGGAGGCAGCATCAACTATAATGCCGGCCATGCTGCCTTTTTCTTTTTCTATGACACGAATATGTCTAGTCGGCAGCAGAGCTAAATCGCCCACAGCGTGTTCGCAACGCTGCTTTTTGGGAAGAGCAACAAAAGGCGGAGCTGCAAGATTAGCTCACTCGCCTTCATGCGCAGCGGCACTCCTCAATGCTCAGCTTCATTTTCTGCTGCCGCTGCTGTTGTTGTTTTGTTCGGCGGCCGTGACGGCTGTTGGGTGTGTTTGTTTTGACGTGTCCCAAATATTGCACCAACAAACTCGGGGAGAAGCATGCGGTGGGGGGAGAAGGGGAGAGAGGCCGTGCCTTCCTCCCATCTGTGCCGTCCGATTATTGCGGCGCCAGTGCACAGACGCGCGCCCGCTTATTTGTCGCTTGTCCGGCTGGGGTTGAAATTTGGGGGGAAAGGGGGAGAATAATTGGAAAAAGGCGCCATGGCTCCCAACCAGGCAAACTGTTCCGCACCGCTCCGCACCGCACCGTTCTGCTCTGCACCTGCTCTAAGGCGACTGTATCGATGGACGCACACATGCGCGTGTGATTCGCCGCCCCTTTGCAAAAACAAAACCCAGACCAGTTTCACAGAAGCGGGCTTGCTCAGCCCGAGTCGATCGACTATTGCTCGCTGCAGATCGGAATTGGCTGTTGTGGCCTCCCGCCTGGCCTCGCGATTCTAACCCGCCTTTCGAGAACCTCCCCCCTTTTCTCGTTTCTCCCCGCAGCATTTCTACGCTCAGCATGGCGCGACGCTCAGACGCGCCCTTGCCCAATACCTGCAGCCACGAGGGCGGCTGGTGATCAAAGTGGTGGTTCTAATTCGATTAAAGCATTCATGATTAAGGCGGAAAAGTCCCCTAGGCCTCCTCCTCCTCCGGAGTCTCCTTGTTCTGCTCCTCCTCGTACTGGCTGTTGACCGAGTGGATCCGGAGCGAGCCGCTCTCGCCGCCAGCAAGCAGCAGCGACCGGTGCCAGTCGAGCGCAAGCAGCTTCTTGCCCTTGTCCTTTGCGTCTGTCGGGTGCACGGTGTACAGCGGCGGGCGGCTGCGAATGTCCCAGACCTTGATGGTGCCGTCGTGCGACGCCGACGCCAGCATGTATGCCGAGCTCGGCGCCCACGCAACGCTGGACACGAAGCCCTTGTGGCTGCTCAGCCGCAGCTTGACCACCGTGCTGTCCTCGGACCGCGGGTCCCACAGCCTGACCGAGCGATCAGCATGTCCGGTCGCAACGAGCCGCGAGTGTGCCGAGTAGTCGACGTCCAGAACCACCTTGTCGCAGAGACTGGTTGTCAGATTGACGCCTGTGGCCACGTCCCACGTGCGCATAGAGTGGTCCCAGCCGCCCGAGAACACCTGCGACTCCTCGTCCTTGTTGAAGCACACGCTGGTCACCGGCCCAACGTGCCCCGACAGCGTGCCAATCGCCGCCTTGGTTATTATGTGCGCATGGGCACCCTTCCGCTTCTTGGACGCCGGCGCGGCATCTGTGTCCTCGAGTATGTCGTCCTCGGACTTTTTGGGCGCTGCCAGGCTCCAGAACCGGATTGTCGAGTCTGCTGATGCGGTTACAAAGTGGGTGTTTGTCGGGTTGATTGCGACTGCCTCGATGCTGTCGGTGTGTCCGCGCGCCGCGTACAGCGCCTTCCGCTGGCCGCTCTTTGTGCCCCATCCGATTGCTGTCCGATCCTGCGACCCAGAGACAAACTCGACCTTTGACTTGGATCCTGCAGCTGTGGCAGCCACGCATTTCACCGCCGACTCGTGCGCCTGGAGCTCAGCCTCGCACTCGCTCTGCGCATTCCACACGCGCACAATGCCGTCGTACGAGCCAACAACAAAGCGGTCCGGCGACGATGCCGACACCGAGCTAATCCAGTCGTCGTGGCTGTACGATGCAATCTCTGTCGGTGGCAGCATCGACTCGACATACTCGAGCGTCAGGATGTTCTCAGCAGAGAACCCGCTGTCCTTCAGGTGCTCCGAGATTGTGCTGCGCAGGAACTGGCCGTCGGCAAGAAAGTCAAAAGGGACAGGCTTCTCGTTGCCGAGAAGGTGGTTGACAATCTCTGACAGACCGTACCGCTGGAGCTGCTGTGGAACCACGATCGGCGTGCTGGGAACCGCGTGCTTTGCCTGCTTGGCAACAAGCCGGATCTGGATCTGCGCTTCACTTTTGGTGTCCATTTTTCAATTTGGTATACAGGAATAGATATTTAAAAAAAGTTGACCAGAGACAAGAACAGAGGTACAAGAGCAAGTCGTGCTTATCCTGCACATCTGGAGACGATTTTGGCCAGCTTGGTGGACAGAAAAAAATTCAAACCAAAAAAAACAGGACAATCAAGCGATCAGTGTGATCTGATCAACTATATATATGGTTTTCATTATTTAAACCCGGCTGTAGAATCCGAAGATCTCGACCTTGAAAGCCAGGTGGAACTCATACGCGGAGTCATTCTGCTCCGCTACGTATTCGGAGAGTCTCGATCGACGGCAAGAGTTACAGAAAGAACAAATGCCATCCCTAAGCCATGCTTCCGGGGTCATATATCTGATGCCACATGGCCCGAAAGAGGGGCTCGCCCAGAGCACATACATCTCGATACTCGCTGATGTTTCTAACACATATGGTCGTCAAAGCCGGGGCAGTTACCCGTAAATAAAAGTCTAACCAAGACCAAAGAGTTAGCCAGTATACGTGAAAGGCCAGCTTTTCTCTTCCTTGCTTGCATGTCGTCAGAGTCTACCACATATCGTTTATAAATTATCTAGCAACATATACTGCTAACAAACACTGGGTAGACATAACCATACAGCTTGCAAAGATGACCAATGACAACGGCAGCGCAAATCCTCCGTATAAGCTGGACGAGCCGCCATTCCTGCCTGGCAGCGGATCTGATGTGTACACGGGCGGGCATGGCCATTCGGGAGGCCGTGGCAGTATCCGTAGAAGCCAGGCCAGCCACAGTCGCAGCCGCACCTCGCCGATGATGGGCAGACGACCTGACCGCCCAAGCCTGGCCGACGGCGGCAGCGGCTACTACGACTTCCAGCGTCGCGGGTCCATCCACGGGTCAGCCAGCCGCCATCTCGAGAACGACACGGATCTCTACGGCTCGCGCGGCTCCTTGCGTCAGAACAAGGACTTTGTTCGCTCGATCCCTCGCGCGCCCTCCTTTGGCCAGCGCCCCAACCGCTCGCGCAGCTTTGCGTCAAGTACCATGTCGCCGCGCTCGCACAGCGCACATGTCCCTTCGCATCCGCTACCCCCGCTGGCGCATCCCTCTGCGCTGAGTGAGAAGCACACGCCGCCGCCATACGACATTGACTTTGGGCGGATGGCCGAGGACGACGCAAATGAAGAGCTGGTCGAGATGATCCGCATGCGGCGGATCAAGCGCATCATCAAGTACTCGCTGTACGCAGTGCTCGCAATAGTGATCATTCTTGCATGCTCGCTGACTGCCTACTTCCTGTCGCCGCGGTCGCCGGTCGTTGCCCTGCATGGCGTCGACTCGCCGGAACACTCGGCCAAGAAGTTCAAGCTGCAGGGCGCCAAGATGCAGTTCCACGTCGAGCTGACTTACCGCGTGCAGAACGACAACTACTTTGACATGACCGTCGACGACATCAGCTCGGCCGTGTTCTGGCCCGAGACAAAGTATGCCCTGGGCGGCGGCCGGCTGAGCAACATACGGATTCCGGCCAGGAAGATTGTCGAAATCACCATGCCCATCACGATCAGATACGACGTCAAGCGCGGCCCGCCGCCGATTCTGCTGGGCATGGTCGAGAGCTGCGGCCTGCACGACACGGGTATCGGCGAGATGAACCTCGAGGCCGAGGTCCAGGCCGATTTCCATACAAAGATGAAGCAGGCGTCGCTGCAGTCGGGCAGGCAGAGCATTTCGGTCAAGTGTCCAGTCCGTCGCATGGCGACGCTGCAGGTCGATGATGGGTCGTCGGGCAACCTCGGGGATATTGTGCGCACGCTCAACGCCTAAATATTATTGATGGAGCACGCGGTTGCTTGCGGCACCGACTCTGTTTTTTCACTTCTTTTTTTTTTCATTCCCCTTTTCTTTAAGCTTTTCCTTCATTTGCCTAAACCACAACTAAAATTCGACTTATTCAGCACCTGCCTATGAGCTTTATAGACCTGACCTCCGAGGACGTGGACGACTTACAGAGTCTCTCGAGCTCTGTAAACGTGGCTGCTGCGCAATTTGCACCAAGCCATTCCCTCAGCAGCCATGGCTCATTTGCGAATTCCGCCGCAGCAGCAGCAGCAGCAACTGGAACAGCGACGACAGCGGCTGCGGTGGATGACAACAGCATTCTGGACAACGAGGTAGTGGCCATATCCCCCGACGCGCTATCCAGACCCGCCGTGTTTCGCGTAAGCAACACAATGCCCTGGCTTAAGCGGAAGCGCCATACAATTGCTCCTCCTGACATAACAAACATCGAAGATACGCCTCCTGCCAGTCCCCACATAGAGAGTGCGCACACTTCTTCAAGTGGTGTTATCGAACTATTAGACAGCCAGGAAGTGGTTGACGTGGATTCAAATGAGCCGGTCAGACGCAGGATACATTCACACTATAACAACCGCAGGGACAGCGACATTATCTCAGTTATCGACGACTCGGTCGAGCAACCTGCTAGGGTGGATCAGGTCCAGTCGCTACTACCACCCATTCCAACCAATGCAGACAGCAGGCCGAGGTTGATGTCGCTATATTCAAACACCAACGGCCACATCTCGGGATCGCTATCGTCACAGACGTCGCTGCTAGCTTCAGTGCCGTCCTCGCCCTCACCATCCACACCGCCCTTCCAGTTGTACAACGCAAACAGTGACTACCAGGCACCATTCTCTTCCAGCAGATACCCGCAACCACCCGTGCGCTCAGGCACCCGCCCAGACCACGCAATGGGATTGGCCACACCTGGACAGGAATTGCCATTACAGTCGGCGCCCTGGTCAAATTCCAACATGCAGAGCCGGCCTCCGCACCCATCTATACACCCGCAAACAGCCGGCAGTGCACCACCACCAGACCCCCTCGCCGGTTCGCAATCGCAGTCGCGGATGCGCATGCTTGGTCAGCTGAAGGCCGTTATGATTATGTCCACTGGCTCAGAACATTTCCGCACGGGAACCGCGACCCAGATTCCGGTGACGCTGCGAAACAATGTTGGCACACGAGAGGTTCAGATGCTTGACAATCTCGGTAGACAGGTAGGATCTCTTGAAGAATCTGTTGCCAAGGCGGTATACGGCTTGCTAGAGTGTGGCGAGATGAGGATAATGGGTATTGTCCAGGGCCCTCTCAAGGCAACGTATATTTCGCCAGTTATCCTCTCGTTCTATGCCAACCATGCTTTGGCCGTCGAGATTCTCGGGCTTTTTGAAAGTTTTGGGATGCATCTGGATCAGTCGTCGGCCGAAACACAGTCGACATTGCGCGATCTCGGTCAAGAGAGCAACCTTCTCACCCGCGGAATGTCGTACAAGGCACGTCTCCCGACACGGGATGATGACGGTCTGCTGTCCCTCGATGCCAACTCCGATGCGAATGTTCCAAGCGTATTTAAGGGCATGAACTTCAAGCCGTCGAGGGGCGAGGGCTCATCGTTTCCACGCGAGAAGGGTGCTGGGTCAGAGTACTGGGCCAGGATCAAGGGCAAGCGCAACCACCAGAGGCTTCCACAGACCATGGTGGTCGAAAAAGTCACAGATACGCCCGAGGATGGCAAAACCAGGCTGGCAAACATCAAGTCAACCTTTGTCACGCTGCTTGATCTTCCAGAGATGGACCCGCCGACGCAGGTCTTGACTCCGCTACGACGTCATCAGAAGCAGGCACTGTATTTTATGGTCCAGCGCGAGACTGAGGGTATCGACATCCAGGATATTGGCGGCAATGCCGGAGCGCCATTCCCTAAGCTCTGGATCCCGACCGAGGATGCCAATTTCGGCGGAGGATCGGCGATTCGATACAGGCATACGCTGACAAATATCAAAAGTTTACAGAAGCCTGACTCAATGCTAGGCGGAATTCTAGCCGACGACATGGGGCTGGGCAAGACCCTCTCAATTATTGCGCTCGTGCTGAGTATGCCTGCTGCATGGGTACGCGGGACGCGTATGAAGTTTACCGATTCTCACGGGGACGCCAGTGCGACAGCCAGCGGTCCTGTAAGCCGGAGCAACACAAGACCCAGTGGTCGTACAGCTACGCGTGGCCGCATACGACCGATGGGCCGCGTTGTTCGGCGACGAGGCAATTCTGCCTCCAAGGGCAAGGGTAAAGAGCCGGCCATAGCTGATGACACCACTGTCGTGGTCGACAGCAGCGATGACAGTGACTTTCTTGGCGAGGTGTCGATGCCGAGCAGGCGCCAGCATGTGCAAGAGTCGGACATCAGCGATCCGGAGTCGCTGGTCGACGATCCCTTAGCCCCTCCCTCACCACAGTCCAGCGAAAAGTCAACCGCATTGAATGACTTGTCTCAGCTACCGTCTGACTCAAGCGACGACGACTACGATGGCGCATTCGCAGATGGCGGTGATCAGTATGTCGTCGACAATACACCGATGACACCGCCGCCCGACTACGACAACATGGCGACCCGCCGGAAGGAGGAGTGCGAACGCCGTTTTGCGAAAAACTACCATGGGCGATACGCTGGAGGCACTCTCATCGTGTGCCCGCTCTCAACAATGGGGAACTGGGAAGAGCAGGTCGCCAGCCATGTACGCTCGCGCGCACTGAGCATATACTCGTACCATGGGCCGGGGCGGATACAGAACCCGAAGAAGCTCTGCGAGTACGACATTGTGCTGACAACATATAACGTTGTGCAGAGCGAGTATTCGAAGGAGACCAAGCAGATGGTTATCGAGGATCATGAGCCAAATGAGGCCAGGAGCGTGTTCGACAGCAGCTCTGAGGAGGAGAGCAATACAAAGCTGTTCCAGATTCCGGATGACCCGTATGTGTCGGCACTGCAGGCTGTGCACTGGCACCGCATAGTGCTTGACGAGGCACACACGATCAAGGAGAAGCGCACGATATGCAGCCAGGCGGCAGGCGCACTTACTGCCGACCGTAGATGGTGCCTGACAGGAACTCCGATACAGAACCGTCTCGATGACCTGTACAGTCTCCTACGCTTCCTGCACGCCGCCCCGCTGAGCACCTGGAAGGTCTGGCTGACATATATTGCGGCGCCATTCCACGAAAACATCCAGGATCTTATCGGCGACGAAGGCGACAACGGATCCTTTGAGCAGGGCAATATCGGCGCGCACCGGGTGCAGCGTCTGATGCAGACGATCTGTCTGCGTCGGATGAAGCAGCAGATTGACATGAAGACGAACCGCACGATGATCGAGCTTCCACCCAAGTTTGAGGTTATCAGATGGCTTGAGCTGTCGGAGGGAGAGCGCAGGTTGTACAAGATGGCCGAGGACATTGCACGCAACAAGTACCAGCAGATGTCGCGCAACGGCACGCTGCTGAAGAACTACATGCACATTCTAAAGATCATTCTCAGGCTGCGTCAGCTGTGCACTCATCCAAAGCTGTGGTCCGACGACAAGTGGAAGGAGGCCAAGGTGCTTGGTGCCGATGCGACAATCGCGTCTCAGAGAGGTTCGCGCTCGCGCCCCCATCAAGACGCAGAGACGACGCCGGCAGCCGACGACGGCCAACATATTCCACAGGCCAAGACGGAGCGTAAGCCTAAACGCGAGGCCAAGCCCAAGGTAGAGGTCAAGCCCAATGCTGAGACGAAGCCTAAAGTTGAGACGAAGCCCAAGGCTGAGTCTGCCCAGGATATTAAGCAGAATCCAATGTCTGCAGTCGATCTATGCTCGATGGTCATGGACAATGTTGATGCGGACTCGCAGAGCCAGCAGCAGACACATACACAGCCACAGCCACAGACACAGACACAGACACAGGAAGTGGAAAGACTGCAGGATGAGGATATCTACGAGGTCTGGGCGAAGCAGGTATCGATTGCCGGCGAATCTGTTAGGTGCGAGTTTTGTCATGAGCAGGCACTTCCGACTGCTGTGTTTGACCGGCGCGACTCTTATCAGCCCGACGACGAGCCAGGGCCAGCTGTCACACGTTGTGGCCACATATCGTGCCATCTGTGCAAGGCCGTGCTGTTTGAGACGCTGATGGACGGCGCAATGACCGAATGCATGCTGTGTGGAAACATGCTGGACCAGAGCGACGTTGTAAATATTCCGGCACGCATCGTGTTCAACAGCGTTTCCCGACGTCGCCAGTCTCAGCAAGTCGTCGTCCAAATGGAGGAAGGTGCGGACGGAGCTGAGTACGAGGAGCTCAATCGCCTATGTCAGGAGCACGACAGCAGCACAAAGGTAGCCACGCTCATCCAAGATCTCAAAATGATCCGTCAGCGGAAATGGATCACCGATCCCCACTTTGCGGTTGACCAAGATGACCCGTTGGTTCAGTCGCGCAAGGAAGAGCTTGAGCAGCACACCGAGATACGAGAGAAATCGGTAGTCTTTTCACAGTGGACCAAGATGCTTGATATCATCGGGCAGCAGCTTGAGCAGTACGGGATCCGGTTCACACGGCTGGATGGGACGATGACGCGACCGACTCGCGAAAACCATCTGCGGCTGTTTAAGCGAGATCCCGATGTCGAGGTACTCCTGATCTCGCTGCGTGCCGGCGGTGTAGGGCTAAACCTGGCCTATGCCACACACGTGTTTATGATGGATGCGTTCTGGAACCCAAGCGTCGAGCTGCAGGCCATCGATCGCATCCATCGGCTCGGACAGCGGCACCCGATCACGGTTACGCGGTACTTTATCAAGGAGAGCATCGAAGAGAAGATCATGGCGCTGCAGAGACGCAAGGCCCGAATCGTGGACGTCTCGCTCATGGACAGCACGAGAAACAAAGGTCCTGGCTCGGGCGGCAGTGACAACGAAGAGGAGTCGCTGGCCATCACCACCGGGACACATTCGCGGCAGCAGCGGCTGGACGATCTTAATCTACTGTTCGGGTGATTTGATCCCTGCACGCGACGCGCGATTCCATGCACCGACGCGTCTTTTTTTCGTTTTCGGAACCTGGATTGTCATTCCTGCGCCAAATAGCTTTTCTTTTTCTCTTCGCTTTCATCCCTCGTTCTTAAATATTATTTGCAACACACAAGAGCACCAGCCAATTCATAAACAAAAGAAGCGGTGTTTCTAAGCATGCCACTTAACGACATCACCACGCGCGCAAACAACTCGCCAAACGTGCGGCAGCCGACGCTGCTCGCGTCAATGCAAAACTCGCGTCAGCGGTTTCCCAAGCGGCGGTCTGCAGAAAACCGTGGAGATGAGCAGAACACATCCCCGACCGCAAAGCGCGCGTGCATGAAGCCCAAGCCATTAGTTCTGGTACCAAAGGACACGTCCCTGCTATGCACGACGAAGCCGTCGGTATTTGAACCACACAGCATACAGCGTGCGCTGCGTCAGCGAGGCTCTACGCGTATTGCGCCACGGGATGTTTCGGCTATCCATGTAATGTCAGCATTTGTGTCTTCGGCAGAGCGCGCATATCAGGTATCAGGCGCTGCTGGCAGACAGCTGCCAATGGCTTGTCGATATAGCCCAAGTGGCGACAGGCTGGCTCTTGTGGATGAAGAGGGGTATATCAGCATATTCGATGCAACGCGCCCAGGGGCAATTGCGCCGTTGCTTCGGTGGCAGGCGCACGAGCATGCCTCGTTTGATGTTGCATGGAACCACAGCGGAACCTCGCTGGTGTCTGCTTCGGCAGATGAGACATGTAGGCTGTGGGATGTCGAGACAGGCACCAAGCAGGGCGAGTTCTGCGGCCACTCGAAGACTGTGCGCGCAGTCGATTGGCGGCATATGGATGACAGCTGCTTTGCCTCGGGATCCCGCGACGGCGGTGTGCTTCTGTGGGATATTCGGAGCAACAAGACCCGGGTGGAGGACATCTATTCATACCGCCCGGTGGCGAATATCGCACTGGCCCACCCGCGGGGTCACGAGCAGGCAGCCCGTCGGACGGACAGGCGCAAGAGTATCGCTGCTGCTTCAAGCGTGACTGGTCTTCGGCATCTGCACCACAACCCGCACATGCTGGCCACTTCCGGTGCAGCCACAGCGGCGGTCAGGGTGTGGGACGTGCGGAATACAAAGCAGGCGCCATTTGAGTCTGCTACGCCGCAGGACGGTGGGCGTGGCATTGCATCCCTGGCACTCGATTCCGATGGCACGCGCATTTACGCACCGTGCAACGACAGCCGTATACATGTTCACAACCCCTTGCGCGTTGGCGAACCAATCGCGCAACTGCATGCGCCAGAGTTTGTGTGTCGGGGATTTAGCTCGGGTGCCGCCGCCAGCTCCTGCGGGCGCTATCTTGCTGCCGGATCTGCTACAGGTGCGGTGGTTGTGTGGGAGCTTGACCGGTTTGGGACAAACTCGTCGGGCCGGCGAGCTGTGCTTCAGGGCCACCTGCGTGATGCAGGGTGTGTTGCGTGGAATCCACAGCGCACGCAGCTTGCATCGTGCGCGGACGACGGCCTGATGCGGCTGTGGGATCTCGACGCTGACGAGGTTGAGCGTGGAAAGGCTGATATTGCTAGCAGGTGTCGCTGGGGCTTTGCCAAAATAGTGTAAATTGGTGCGATCTAGTCATTATTTTAAATGATGACCTGGAACGACGGGCATATTTTTTTCTTGAACCTGGAGCGTACCTTTCATTAACAGCGTGTCTATTGCATTCCTCACTACCAACCTTTGTTATTATTATTGTTACTTTCAGCACATACTCTTTAACCGTATATCAGACATGGCAGATAGCAGTGCTGGTGGTCGAAAGAACATCGGGATCGTGTCCGCCGGAGCCATGGGCGTCAGCCTGATGATCGGATCGGGGATATTCTCGACTCCAGCGTTGATTCTGCGCCTTGTTGGCTCGCCGGCAATGGCGCTTGTACTCTGGGCCCTGGGTGCCGTTGTGTCGTTCGGCGGAGCTACAGCGTTTATCGAGCTTGGTCTGATGTTTCGCCAGAACGGAGGCACAATGCGATTCCTGGCCCACGCGTATCCACGGCCGCGCGTTCTGCTGGCGTATCTGTTTGCGTGGTGCATGATAGTCTGCATCCGCCCTGGCGCAATTGCTGCAAATGGCCCGGTCGTAGGCAAATACTGGCTTTATGCTGCTGGCATTGTCGATACCGGGTGGCGAGCAAGAGGCATTGGGTTCGGCTGTATCACGGTAATAACCGCCGCCAACATTTTATCTGCCAAATGGTCGCTTCGAGTAATCAACGTCCTGACTGCGGTCAAGATACTTGTCCTTCTGGTCATTGTCATTGCTGGAATCGTTGCATCCACCGGCGTGATAGGTGTGCCAAAGAATACCAACTGGAGCCATGGGTTTCGGGGAACTAGCGGAGATGCCCACTCGTATTCGTCGGCCCTGACAAAGGTATTCTGGGCGTACGACGGGTTCACAAATCTGGTGTACTCGCTCGGTGAGCTGCGGCGTCCTGAGCGAAACCTGCCCTGGGCAGTCGGGGGTTCAGTTGCTGTTGTCGGAATCCTCTATATGCTGGCCAACGTCGCGTTTTTCTTTGTCGTGCCCCTGGACGTTGCTATCAACTCTGAAGAAATACTGGCCGCAGAGTTTACCAATCGTGTCTTTGGCCATTTCGTAGGACGCGTTGTTCTTCCCGTGTTTATCGGGCTATCCGTATTCGGCGCTATATTCTCGCAGACATATGGCGTAGCCAGGCTGCTTGATTCGGCAAATATGGTTGGATTTGTGCCGATGGGCCGGCTGCTGTGCGGCAATCACCGTCGACTGCAGACACCGGTTGCCTCGCTAGTTATCATGTACGCCCTGACTCTGGTCTATCTTTTGGCTCCTCCGCCCGGCCGCGTCTTCGACCTGCTTGTTGATTTTGTGCAGTGGAGTACCTGGCTGTTCTACGGACTGGCTGCCGCTGGTGCAATAGTTCTAAGATACACTATGCCAGCCTGTCCACTGCGCACGTTCAAATCATTCCACCCGCTAAACATTCTGTTTATCGTATTCTGCGTGTACATCACAGTCGTGCCGTTTATCCCACCAAAGACCGATGACGGGCAATACCCGTACTATCTCTCGCCGCTTCTGGGCCTGATAATGACTGTGGCTGGTCTGGTACCGTGGTACCTGCGCATGGTCTGGTGGCCAAAGAGGACCGGTGTTAATCTGTCGGTATGGGCAAGAGTTCTAGATGCGGGCCACGTTGCTGCTTCTGAAGATGGTCAGAATGAGCCCGAGCAGAACAACGCAGAGAACAAAAGACGCGAGAACATGGATAGGCTCTCAACTGACACAATCAGTTACGAACTGCCGCTCCCTGACCTTCACCGAGACATTGTACTTTCGGAGTATTTATAAATTAACAAGTTAGCAGGTATTTCATTGCCTATTCAATGAGGACAACGCAGTTGAAGTTTGAGGGAACAGAGTCCCAGCCCATCCATTTGCGGTCGGTATACGACCATGAGTCGTCCTCGTTTTCCAGCACCAGGCTGTCTGCAATTCGTTTGCGAGTTGCGTCTCTGGCCTTTCTCGTTGGGTACTTTTTGGGTTCGTCGGCCTCGGAGTCGTCAATCACCAGATCCACACCTGCGAACGTATTCCGGCGTGTCCTTGGTCGCGGCTTCCTTAGAGATGGCCTGTAGTTTACATCCGGAGATCCACCTCCCGAGAATAGAGACTTGACGGCTTTTTCGCCGTGCGCCTTCACAAATATCGATAGCTGGCCCGTCGGCGCCATATTCTTTTTGCGCCTGCAGTTTGAGCAATTGCATATGTCGCGGCACTTTGGACATGTCCACGAGTCCTCCTTTCCATTAGCTCTGATCTCCTCTGCGTACTCGTTGTACCGGATCTCGAGGCAGTTCTCGTCGAACATGATATTACAGTGATCGTTGGAGCAGCGTACCTTGGGATCCATGGTTTTCTGTCTGCATTGATGACACGAAGACCCGTGCTGTGAGTCGTAAACGCGTCCACCAACAACGCGTCTTCCGGGATTACTCGTGCGGATCCCCATTCCGATAGATGATTTTTGCCTTTTTCTCACATATGTGCCATACCCGTCGTAGTCGTTCTCCGAGTACGAGACTCTGTCTGAATGCCTGCGGATGTTGTACTCCATTGTCGGTTTGAACTCTTCGTTGTCTTCAGAGGTTTTGCGCACGCGTTTGACGACCGGGCGCTTTGGCACCTTCTCGGTCTCGATGCCGAGACTTGCCAGAAACTCTGCATTTTCCCGGATCTGCTGCTGGCGCTCGTCCTCATAGGTAGACATACTGATATACAAAGCGAGTGTGGATACAGATAAGTGGTACAGTAACAGACTAATAGCGATACTGCGACAAAAGAAACAAAAAAAGAAGGGGGCTAATTGTAAACAGAGCCAGCTCCAGCCATCCTCCAAACTTTTTGCAGCCAGGAAAAGCAGCAAATCGCGTGCTGATCAAATCTCGCCTGATTCCACACACGTCACGGGAGAGTTTCGTCCCTTCCGCTTTTCAGGGCCGGAGAAAGAGAGAGTGAGAGAGATGGGGATGCGAGCTCCACTCTGCTCTTTCATTAACTAACTATTCATTTTTATTAAGGACTACCACATATAGCGCACATACAGAGTTATCCAGAAGCCGTTCTAAACCATGAGCCTAGAAGTAACGCGACAGTGGCTGCAAGAGAACACAAACCGCAGGGTAAGCATGCTCTCTTGGCTCTATTTGTCTGCCAAATGCCAAGACATTTCGAAATATTGTAGTACATTTCCCTGCTTTCCTGGCAAAAAAGCAAAGCGGCCCTAAAACAGAAACGTCACCACTTGCCTGTAGTTTGAAAAGCCGACCGAGGTATACGAGCTTGTTGACGCCGCAATTACACAGCACCGCTCGCTGAAGCCCAAGATTGCAGAGTATGTGTCAGAGGACAAGGCAATTCAGGCGCTTCTGTGCCTGCATGGAACGCTGCCAGTAGTGTTCAATGGTGCTACGTTCAACATCCCTGTAGTGTTCTGGTTCCCGCGCGGGTTCCCCGAGCACCCGCCTATGGCGTATGTAACGCCTACACGAACGATGGTCGTTAAAGTGAGCAAGCATGTCGATGACAGAGGTCGCGTGTATCATCCTTATTTGGCCAGCTGGTCCGAAACATCAACGCTTGTCGAGCTTTTTGGAAATCTTATAAGCATATTCTCTGTTGAGCCGCCGGTATTTAGCCGACCTCCAGGGTTTGCCGCCGCTGCTATCAATCCGACACCCATGACGCCAAAACCTCCGCATATGGCATCATCGTCCATGGCAGCCCTGCCTCATGTAGCGTCCATGTCTGCAGCATCATTGCCCCACTTTGGAGCCATGTCGATGTCGTCTCTTCCTCCGTCGCACAGCAACATTATGGCTACACAGCAGCATCCTCAACCGAAACCACAGCAGCAGCAGCAGCAGCAGTCATCGGCGTTTGTACGGCCAATGAGTGTGGCCGAAGCAGACTTGGCTACAGTTACCAATACCACCACACTCACCGCAGTGGAAACAATTGAGCAGGGCACATCACAAATTTCACTAGAACCCAAGGTTTTGGGCGGAGCACAAAGCACGCAATCCGCAAACCCAGCAATATCCGCAGCTGTTGAGTCGCCATCGTATGCGACATACAAGTTCAACCCCGTTGCTGGCCGGCCACCCGTTCCTGTGGTTAACCCGGGGTCAGCACCTGGCTCGCCGGCAACCGCATCTACCATCACGGCTGTGCAGACGTCGCCAAGGCTATCATCTGCCAGTGCATCCGCAGCACAACCGGCACCCGTGCAGAACGGTACGGCAGCCGGAAATGACAAGGTTTCTGCCGCTATTGCCGCTGCAGCAGCTGCAGCTGCAGCTCGGACTCAGTCATATTCGGACAGCGAATCTGTCAGCGGCCGCTCCAAACGCTGGTCTATTGCAGAGTCCACTCATTCGGCAGCCGATAGCCACGCAACCCCAGAGTCGACACCAGCACCGGCACCAGTACCAGCCCCAGCCCCAGCACCAGCACCAACGCAGGCACCAGCGCAGACACAAACATATACCCAGCCTCCGACTCGGGTGCAGCCGGCTGCATCAACTACGAGCACTATACCTGCCGCAGCACCCAAATCGCCGCCGCCATCGTCCCTGCTTGATTCAGAGCCGATGGATGATCCAATGAAGCGGCTTGTTGGCTATCAGTTGGCAATCTACGACCGGGTTTCACACGCTGTCAATGTATCGAGGGAAAAGCACACGCGCGTGAACAAAGAGCTTCTGGACCAGTCGGCCAATTTAAACTCGGGAGCCGGCGTTATTGCCGAGGAGCGCAAGCAGCTTTCAGACTCGCAGCGCCAGCTGACTGCAAACATCAGCGTACTTGAGAATAAGCTGACCGAACTCAATGACAAAAAGGAGGAGTTCCCCGACGCCTCTCAGATCGCCGATGTCACCAAGGTGTTCCGCGGTCAGACACCGGCCATGGAGCAGCTGTTCGATCTTGCTGGCGAAATTGCGGCGATCGACGATACGCTGTATCTTCTAGGCAAGGCGCTGAATGACGGCCAGCTGTCGTTAAGTATCTACATGCGCCAGGTTCGGAAACTGGCCCAACAGCAGTTCCTGGCCAAGGCGCTGGCCCTCAAAATACGCGGCATCTGCAACCTAGACAAGTGAGTGTATTCGTAGTTTTGAATTTTGATGATTCGAAAATATAATATTATCAAGACGCCCAGTTATTCACAGCACTGCGTCGGAGGCCACGACGCCCCATCCGCTCGACATGGACTTGCGAGCAATCGGCCAGAACACCTGCTGCAGAATTGGCATTGGCTCGACACCTGCCTTCTCCGAGCTGTGCGTAAACCTGTCGAGCACGCACATCAGGTACTCGAGCGGCTTGTTCCACTTGTCCCGCTCAAGGGCCTGCAACTGCTGCTCCTCTGCGCTCTGGTCGGCGCCTACAGCCGATGCCATTCCCTGGGTGGCAGCCAACAACAGTGGGTTGGCTGCCTGACCGGCCAGCTGCTGCTGCAGTTGCTGCTGCTGTAACTGCAGTTGCTGGTGTGGGAATGGCATATTTCCAGGAACACCACCCGCGCCGTTAATGCTCATCGTGTTCTGCCTAATCATGATCGCCTGCTGTGTCTTCAGGATATGTGTGCGAGTATCCAGAGGAAGACGGTCAAATTCGGCTCTGGTCATATTCGGCGGCAGCGCAAGAGGCGCGGGAGCAAACGGCATCGTCGACTGCAGCCCGCCGCTTGTACCAACAGGCGATGCTGTCTGGTTTCCGCTGTTCGATCCAGACTTGCTGACTGTGCGCTTCTTTGATGCTGGAAGCTTCAGGTTGCTCAGGTCCAGCGGGTGCTTTACTGCCTTCTGGAAGTTTTCAAACGACGGGTCAGCAGTCAGCGCGCTCGGATGCATGTTGGTCAGCGGCGTCTCCTGGCCAGGCTTCGCTGCCGCGTCGCCGACATGCGATACAGGCTGGAGCATCTGCTGCGCGTTTCCAGGTACAGCATCGGACGCAGTGATGGACCCTGTCGCTGCCGGCTGCTGGACACTGCCCGGTGCAGGCTGGTGCTGCTGGTTCTGCTGCATATTTCCCCACTCCTTTGCCATCATCAGGAACCTGCGAAGGACCTCGATAAACCCGGTTGTCGTGTTGGCCGTGATAATGTACTTGTCCTCGCTCAGAAGACGGCGCTGCTCCTTGTAGATGATGTTGATCGTGTAGATTCTCTGGATCGGATCGGGGTTCCGAGTACGCAGGAATATCACCGGCATAAGGTTGATGTTCAGATCAAGGAGCTGGCCTATCAGCGCCAGATGCTCGCGAACCGTATTCTTGTCGGATTCAGAGATCTCAATTGCGGGCCGTTGCTTGATCGATTCTACATCAATCGTTCGGCCGATGGTCTCTACAATCTGAGTTGCCATCTCAGCGGACATTGACTCCAGGCGCGGCATTCCTGGTGCACCCTCGGCGCCGGCAGCAGCAGCACTGGTTGGGGCTGGCGCTTCCTGGATAGTCGGCATAGGCTGCGGCAACGATACTTGGGCGGCGGTTGGAGCTGGGTCTGGAGCCAGTGCGGCGGCAGCTATCGGCGATGGCTTCGGCGAGGGACCCTTGCGCGGCTTGGTCGTTGTCCGAGGAGACTGTGACTTCTTTTTAAGCTTTGCGCTAGCCACAGACGGTGTGTTCTTGCCAGATGTCTGCTTCTTACTAGCAGGCTGGGCGGGTGACTGCGCAGCAGCAGACGTGATGCTCGTACTTGCTGCCACTGATGCTGCAGCAGCAGCCCCAAGCGCAGACGACGATGCCGCCAATAGGGCGCTCGATGCCGGGTTCAGCTGTTGGCTGCCAGCCAGCACACCCATTGGCATTGCTGGCGACGAGAGCA
Organism: Coemansia erecta; assembly: GCA_027574685.1. Taxonomy (NCBI): domain Eukaryota; kingdom Fungi; phylum Kickxellomycota; class Kickxellomycetes; order Kickxellales; family Kickxellaceae; genus Coemansia; species Coemansia erecta. The sequence goes on along the minus strand of JANBOJ010000008.1, from coordinate 754 downwards.
GGCCCTGCATGTGGTTCTGCTGCTGAACGTTCTGGATTGCTCGGTTGTTGAGCGCCGCATTGGCAAGGATGGCGCTGTTCAGAGCAGTTGTTGCGTTCGAATCACTTATCTGCGACGCACCGGCGATAGACCCTGCCACACTCGCGCCCGGCGCTGGGTTTGGATGCAGGGTGCTGATGGGCGCAGTGTGGTTAAAGCTCTCTTGTAACACCGCGTGGACGATCTCCTTGGTCAGCGGAACTCCCGCCTCGGCCTTGCAGGCTTCGATAATCTCGAGTATGATCTTTGAAATGGCAGCCTCGTTCTGTGCATCACCGCGCGTCTTGAACTGGTTGAGAACGGCATGGGCATGGTACAAGCTCACCGGAACAATAGAGCCGTTGTACGAAAACGGGCGTGTTGTTTTTTGGAACAGCGTGCGCCACATATGCATTTCCTCGACAGACAGTGAGGCAGATGCTGGTGCCATTGATGCGATGGAGCCGGGACCAGTAACAGTCGTGGCTGGGCGGGGATGCGGCGAGTTAGAAAAAGCCGCTGAAAGCATGCTCTGTCCTGACTGCGGCGGCTGCTGCTGCTGCTGCTGTTGTTGAAGGATGTGAAGTTGAGCCTGCATCTGAGAAGCTAACCCCTGCTGGCCTTGCTGTTGTGCCTGCTGGATTCGCAGCTGTAGTTGCTGTAACTGCAACTGCTGTATCTGTGGTACCTGGGAAAGCATGCCCTGGCCGTTGGCAGCCAAATTGGCCATCTGTTG